>OX393568.1:22825366-22850366 GCA_947652115.1 Blastomussa wellsi | reverse complement strand
AATAAATTGTTAGATTTGTAGGCAACAGTTGCCACACCCATGCAATGGGCATGTGCTGATCTTTACTAATTATACATGTGTGTCTGTTAAATCTGGTGAATTTTGTGCTGCTAAATGTGAAAAATTGTGTGAGCAAAGATGTCCTTATGGTTTTTCTGTACAGACGGAAACACAAACCCAAGAAGAAGAGGAATCACCTGAAACTAATGACGAAAAAGTAAGTCATTATTTTAGAGGTGGTCAAATGTTGTGGATCTTGCAGTCTCATTTTTTTGCTAAGCCATTTTGGGGTCTCAATCATTCTTGCAATCCAAAACCTCAAAAAGTCTCGGTCTCTTAGAGAAAACATTCCAGTCTTGTCGCCTCACAAAGGCCCGAAATAGCCTTTCTCCATCTCTTTACCTTGTTTCAATTTGCTGTTTACCAAATTAACAAAACGTGTTCAATAGATACTTGTAATTTCTGAGGGTAACTATGTTTGTACATTCGTCTTTTAGGCTGAGGATAAAGATGAAGATGAAGAAAAGGTGAGGAAAAACAAGTTATTTATTCTTCAACAAGTGAACTCAATGATGGGAATGTCCAAATGTTTATACAGTTAATCTTAAGCAAAAGATCCAGATGTTCAGTGTTTGGATTTTGTTGCTGGGTGAGACTCGCACCTCTCACAGCAGCTTTTTTAGCTTAGTTTGTTGGTTGACACACATTGACATTAATTTGTTGGGATACAGGAGGCAGAAGGAGATAAGGAAGAAGAAGAAAAAGAAGAAGAGGAAGAAACAGTTGGCAAGGATGAGGTTGATGAGGAGGACAGTGGAAGGTACGGGATTAAACAGTGATGCACTTCATTTACTGTTGCATGTTATTTTTATCTTATTGTTAGTAACTTTTCACTACTCCTCAACATCCCAAAGCAGCTCTATCTTTTTTCCCTTCTATCCAGGCTCATGTAGTTGGGTGGGAGCGGCAAAGCCACAGTAGCGAGTGGCGAAGCTCGCCACGACAGAAAGCGGTGTAAGGCGTTGGCATCTCGGCACCAGACTTTCCGCTGGATCGTTTACCCTCTCTTGTCGCTAAATCCCTTCCCTTTGCTTCTGCCGCGAACATCAAAAGCCAAGTGTAAATCACTCTGATGAATGTCTATTGCATTCACAGGAAGACAACAAAACGAAGGACAAGGAAAGAGAACTAATCTTTGTCACAGTTCCTTCTGCATGGCTCCTCCAGATCATCCAAGAGTTATTTTGGACATTCCTCATCAGCTTCTTACCAGTCTTAAATATTTTTTGCATAAATTAGCTCTTGTTTGATTGGCTTGTTTTCTTGTTGCGATAAAGTCATGCTCTCCTTGAAGCCTATCAGCAAAATTTGATAAGGATAGCACGTTCAGTCTAACGCCTGACGAGCCTGTGGCTCTCTGAACCTGATCAGTACTATGGGCGACACTGTAGGTGTTCCAAGAGATGGAAGAGATTTTAAGCTGAGCAGTAAGAAGTTGTGTTAGGTTTTTTTAAATTAGATAATTAGTGCAGTTTATGGTGTTGAAGGCCACCCTCATTTCATGAAAAAGCGATGAAAAAGTTATGAAACAAAAATAGGTTTGTCAATGTGATTCAAACGTCACAAGTTGCAGGTCCATTTAACACAGTGTACACAGGAAATCACATGGTAACAGAGTGATTGTAAGCATACCTTATTTACTTATAATTATTGCAAGCTTACTTTTAAATACCGGTACTTACTCCTTACAAGTGTTGTTGTTGTATGGGATAAGAGGTTGCATATCAGAGGCACAGCCTGGATCATTCGCCAGTGATGTGGCTAAGGGCCGGCTACTGGCTTCACTAGAAAACAAAGACTCGAAGAAATTTTCCAGGTACAATTATGGTCAGAAAAGCTGGCTGAGCTTGTTTGTTAGCCGGCTTTGTAATTTCTTAGCTACATCCCTGATTCGCCAGTGCGTGCTTTCATCTTTTGTGTCTTGGACTTAAGGGGCCTTGCCCCTTTGGGATTTGAAGACTGTTAGGAAGAAAAATGCATATCAGCCAAGGCTATTTGCAGTTAAAATAAAGCTCAATGTGGCACTATTGCCTGAATTTTTTTCATAATGCTAAGAAGCGTCCTCATAGCTAAGGTGATCTCAAGTAACTTAATTAAGTTGTAGTGGTTTTATATGCTCAGTTAAAACCCTGGACAGCCACGCCTTGAAATCCGCGAAATTCGACATTTTCTATTCACTCCGCTTGAATCTATAAAAACCATGTCGACAAAAACAAACGCGTGACTGACGGGGGTCCTTTAAGAATCGAAAAATGGTGTTAACTCCTTAGAAAATGAAAGTTGTTCATCAGTCGTGATTGCAATAACAATACAAGTAGATTACACTTGAAAGTGGCAGAGTGTTTGGAAAGTATTGCAATATTGCGGAGTTTATTGAAGTATTCCTTCAATCATAGGCTCGATTTCTGTCGCGCTCTCTCGTCCAGTCTTCGTTCCTTCCTTCGGGGTGGAGCGCTGGCTCCGAACAGTGCCCGGTAATTGCGCCTTTTTCAACCAATTAGAAGTTCAACTAGAACCAATCGTGACCTCCGCGTATGTTTTCGGCGCGTTGTGTCAACTACGTTTAATAACTTGGAGTTTTTATTGGATAACTGGATTGTCTTTGTGATTGGCCAAAGTAAATTTACGACACTCGATTGAAACTCTCTCTTCTACTTTGATCAGGAATAAACAAACTCTGGAGAGAGTACATCTAAGCATTACGCTTTGGTATAAAAAGGGGCGCTGACCTTTTTTCTTGACCCCTCTTTTTGTGGAAATTCTTATTTAAAGGACTAATCTTAGGTTTCTTTTTTGAAATTGCTTGTTTGTGGTCTTTGTCAAGCGTTGTTGTATATGTTGCATGTAAGTTGTCCAGTGTAGAAATTTAACAATTAATTGCCCTGTGAAATGACGTTGACTGTCGCCTGATAGCTGATGAGCCCATATGCCGAATTAGCAAAATCATGCAATATTCCACTCGTTTTATTATCAATAAATTGTCAATCGAAATATATTTCAGCTACAAATTCTGTGGTTTTGCAGTACTTTACACATGACTTCGGACGAATCTTGGCAGCCAGGATACAAAGATCGCAGCGTAACAGATGCTGAACATTTGTGCTCGGGTGATGGATGACAATAGGGTCCTTCAGATCAGAGTTGGAGATCGATCGAGTACGACTTTCGAATTTCAATCTAGTTACGGTCCCAGAAGCCTCGCTCTTCCCAGTAGACTGTCGGTGCAAGATTGCTATAAAATGTGAAAGCACAGGCACAAAACTTAGTTTGAAAAGTCGTACTCGATCTCGTATTCGTGCTCCGATATAAAATTCCCTTTTGTCTATCTGGCCACAAATGGCTATCTTGACAATTGGTCGAATAAAAATATTTGGTTTTAATTCCTTTCCTTTTGTGAACACGTTTGCCATTTAATTTAACAGTCAGGGCTTTCAGATTTACAGCAAACAAATGTTGTCATTTTAATAAAACTTCTGAATGTCTCGGTATACTTGTTTTGTTATTTTGTTTTGCCAACTCTGGTGCCGAGTGTTAGAGCGGAACTGTCCCGTCTACGCGTCCTTTGATAAGTGTAGGCGAATCGATCTCCGTGTAGGCGAATCGTCTTGTAGGCGAAACAACCGGTTACCCCTTTGAGTTATAAGAAGGCTTTTGTCAGCGTTGATGGGGATGTGTTGTTGAGGCCACAATAGCATTATGGCATCGCAGAGAAATTTAGTGCTTCAGCGGAATCTTATCTGGACTTCGGTTGGGGTTTGGGTGTCATGTCAAGAGGGATTTGGTTACATTGTGCCTACATCTGGAAAAATCCTGGCTTCGCTGCTTGACATGTAAACAAAATTGTGGTCACCGGCTTCGTTTTGGAGATAAATGCCCGGAAGAACACCGTAAATCAGAAAAAGCGAAAACGGCTACAGCCGGTGTCTGCAAGCCCCAAAATATTGCAAATCTATGAAGTGAACGTATTTCCACTCGCCAAACAGCGGCAAGATGGCAGGATTCAATGTCGTGGGGGCAGAAAAATTGACAATTTTTTAAAAACTTCTCATTGACTTTTTTTGTCATTTTTAACAATCTGGCTAGCCTGCGCAGCAAGCGTTCCCGCACGCCTCGTCCACTTTTTGCTCTCGCCCCAATTTTCGCGCCGCCAGAGCGCTTGTGTCGAGAACTGAAAATAAAGCCAATTCGTGGAAAAAAGTAGGGGTCACCGACCATCCAAGAGGGTCTTCTGGCCCTTTGTTTTTCTTCAGCGCGCATGCTCCATCTATGACGTAGTGTGACATTGCAACACGAATTGCGTGCGCAGTGGCGATGCGCACAAACGCAAGGTATGGTAGCAAAAATTGGGCGGCCCATGCAATACGTTGTATGTGATTTACGTTACATAGCCTGCCTCGTACCAAAGAATGCAAATAAAAATTTCTTTCCTTGCGTTTTATCTGCGTCATGTTTTAATGTCTATGTGGTCCTGGATCCATCTTTTTCCCTTGGCCTCGCACAACGGCTTCAAGCTTGCCTCAATGATGCAAGGCTGATCGAACAGCTTGAAACTGATGGTACTTTTATTAGGCCCAATATTTCGGATGGACAAAACCAAGCTTCATCAGGGGCATAAAATGCTTTTAAAGGTTGGTTTTGTCCATCCGAAATATTGGGCCTAATAAAAATACCATCAGTTTCAAGCTGTTCGAAGCTTCAATCAGTCTTGCATCATTAATTTCGTTCCATCTGTTGTATAGGTCCGACGTCGAACACATGACGTCATAAATCTCCTCAAAACGAGTCTCTGTTCCTTCAGCTTGTACGGTCGCCATTTTGATTCGTGTTTTTCATTCGTGAAAAGAAGGCAAAGTAGCAGTTAGGACGACAAACATTTGGAAAGCTTTTAGGCTTTCCTAGAAGCCCACGATGGCCTCAAACCAACGTTATGAACCGGTATGTAGATCGTTTGTTCACTTTGTTAGTTCATAAGCTTATACTCTTTATTTTATAGTTTAGCTTTTGCCTTTTTTAGTTATCCAGCGTAGAGCTTATCTTTATTTGTTAGTTCAGAAACATTTTAAATGTCGTGGGAGATTTATTTACGTTTGCTTCATTTGAAATTTGATTTTTTACTGATAAACTTAAAGCTTATATTAAATGCAGTATTATCGATGTTAGCTCATTTTTGCCTCGATATTTGTTTTACTACACAGTACGTACGTAAATGTTGTTGGTTCATAAATAAGTGTACCACCTGTAAAATGTAAAGCTCACTACAACAGTTAGGTGCCTTGTTACAAGAAATTTTCGTATATTTTTCATCGATCATTGATTTCATTGTCGGATTGTTGAGGCCCTGGATTTGGGCACAGTTCAATTTATAATAAATACATTATGGGTGATTTCATCGGCTAGAACAATTTTGTACTTATTAAGTTCATTATTTTAAGGCCCTATTTCCCAACTAGGGAAATGGAACTGATGATAATGGATATTATTTCCACAGCTCACTGGAAGAGCATTAAAGGGCCCTAGTCCGCCTCCGCGGACCCCAGTCAGCCTCCGCCATTTTCGATGGCATCGAAATTATAGAAATTGTATGGTGAAGCGTAATCGTATGTATTGCTGTAGGTTATGGTACTGAAAGTGTTTAAATTACCTTTAGCAAGTTTCTCAAGGGATTTCTTTTGTTTCAACACGATCCGCGTAAAATATAATACTGAAATTCTCACATGTAAACAATAACAAAGGTGTGGCTGAATAGGGCCCTTTAAAGATCAAGTTGTGACTAGAATTAATCTAATCCTAAATTTACCCTTACCTTAAGGACATTCGCGCTAATTGTTTATGCGTATCGTTACTGCACATGCAATTCGTATTGCAGTGTAATGCCACGTAATCTATTGAGCGCACGTGCTAAGGAAAAACAAAGGGCCAGAAGCCGTGGCTTGTAGTTTACTCTCTTAAATGGTCAGTGACCCCTACTTTTTTCCATGAACTGTTTTTATTTACAATTCTCGACAATGTGGAAAGTTCAAAAACTTTTCAAGTTTTCGGCCCATGCAACATTGAATCTTGCCATGTTGCAGCTGTTAGGCGAGTGCAAATGTGTAGCTAAATTCAAATTTTTTTTCTTTAAGGAACCACACTTAATGGGTCCACGTAAACAATATTTGGCAGAGACAGACTCACTTCAGAGATTTGTTTGCAATATCTTTGGACTTATAGACACTAGCCATATTCGATAATGAAGGGCGATTTTTCAGATTTACAGCGTTCTTCCAGCCACGTTATCTCCAAAATGAAGTCAGTGACCTCTAATTTTTTTTTAAATTTCTGACAGTAGTAACTCATTAACTTACAACTTAATTTCATCTATTTAGGAAAACACATAACTTAGATTTGTATTAATTAATTGTTTACTTATTCTTATTTTTATATTGATTATTATTCTTTGCATTTTTTAATTAACTTGTAACTGAAAAACACTTTTTAGGGAGTTGCAATAAAATATGTATGTATGTATGTATGTAAGGTGAAAGTCCCAGAAAAAAAAAAATCAATGTTAACATTTTTGTGCGACATCTTAATATTTAGTTTAATCACACATATTGCTTTCTGTTGTACTTCATATAACATGTTTTTAACCATTTTATCCTTTCATGACTGCACATTGTTAGCAAAATAGTACAGCAAATGATTCAACAGCTGTGAGTACAACATTCTCAACCTTGGTACTGACAGTGTTTTTAACCGTGTTAATAGCTGTTTTTGTTACCTATGTTGGTACAACTACAATATGGTACAGTTTTTTTTACCGCACATACAACACAACACACAACGTAATGCAGCACCACCATACCATGCCAGGGGGCTTTTCAGCAACATTGTGTTACAAAGAATAAAAATAGAAAAAGTAAATATTAAAATAGCAAATCATTATTATAAAAATGTTAAAATGTTAGTTAAAAGTACAATGCTAAATATTAAATATAAAATTGCGATGCTATAATGCATCTATCAATGGCTTGCCCCAGGGTGTGTGTGTCGGGGAGGGGGGCGTCTGGAATGGTCTCCTGGAGGGCTGGGTTCTTTGCTGAAAGAAATAAATCCAGTGGCTGCCCCACAGAGAAAGCAAAAAGTAATGAACATTTGACTCTTAATGGAGACCCCAAGGGTGGGGAAATTGAAATTTGGAATCGTAAAAATACAAATACCCCTGGGGTTGTCCCCCCCCCCACCCTGGGTGAAACCAGTGATAGGTGCATACAAGCTACAAGTTGTTGTTGTTACATTCTTGTGTTGGTAACTTTTTGAATGCTTTAAATAGTTAGCATTTATTCAAAAGGAGAAATGAAAGGTGCAATGTGTTTCCGACTGTTTCAAAGGTTTATTTTAGTGAAAAAAAATATTTTGGGGCTAGGTGAACTTTAATTATTACCTTATTTTATAAAAACTTGAAGAAATTCGTCATGAACATAAAAATAAATAAATAGCTATCGTATTTCAGGTGGCCACTAGTGAACCATCCTCTCCCCCTGCTGTTCCTGTTACCTTGGAGATTGCTCCACCACATGATGACGCTGCACTCTACTCTCCACCTCCCCCTTATGAACCAACTGATGAGCAGGAAAATGCTCCAGGTAATGTCACTAAATCAGGGCTCGAAATTAACTTTTTCGTTCGGGAGCCAGCTGGCGACTAACGGAAAATTTTTGGTCGCCAGATCGTAAATTTTGGTCGCCAACTTATTTTATATATAACTTACACAAGAAAACGGTTCATACATAACTTTGCATGCAAGAAAAGCCACAATTGAAGAGCGAAAACAATTAGAAAAAACACGAGTAACAATTTGTTATAAACTACCGTTGTTCTCAGGTGATATGTCTGTGGTCCGAAGGTGATGGTTTTCGCCATAAACATTTGAAATGAAGCGAAGCATAAAACGTTCTAAGTCCGTAGTTTTCATTGTGAGACAAGCACCGGTCCTTGTGTATTTTCCCTTTGCTACTGCTTCCAAAAGCAGTTCTTTACTTTCGACTTGCTTACCTCGACTCAACCTCGTTCCCAGCGTCTCTCATCTTCCCGCCCCCCAAGAGAGAGCGAGAGAAAGATGAGAGACGCTGGGAACTAGGTTGACCTCGACTCTTTTCGCTGCCGACAAACAACGCCATGCTTGGCCCAGGCCCCTACACAACCACATTCCTCGTACCAGTCTCCAACCGGGAGGAAATAAAAATGGGCTCAGTGCAGTTTTTAGGTCTTCGTTTCATTTTAGACAGAACGTTTTAGGGAGTTATTACGGAAGCACCTCTTGAATTGAATCACTATCTTCTTAAGTTAAAGTATTAACAAACGCTAGGAACTATTCACTCCGGTACTTTTTTTTTCTTTTTCTTTCCGTTTATTAACCACCTTCTTTCAGTCAGTTTTGCAGGTGTCCGCCTTCCAACTGGCAGGTGACAAGTTCTCCAAAATGCCTTACGTTTAGGGTACCGTTTTCTTGGTGAAGGTCCCGTAAAAGTTTCAAACTCATTACTGTTAATTTTATACGACAATAAATCTTCAAGAAGCCTTCAAAAGATATTTGAGTACCACAACTTAAAATAACACCGTGTACGGTACACATCATTATTGTACATCGATTGTCTAGGCTACCGTCCCTTGACCACAAAAAGTAAACAGGTTTGTCAAGCGTATCAACTCAGGGCTTTAACGAGTTCATCATTAACGGGCGAAACCTGAAGTTGACTTCGGGATACAAGGAATAAACTGGCCTCCCGATCACTGATTCACTCGCCGTCAAAGCAACCGGAAATAACACTGATTCCGAAATTTCTGTAAGCTCAGCAGTTTTTTTAAACACTTCATGAGTCGTATAATACTCGGCATGAAAATAAAGTTCACTTGCAACAAGAAGACGTAGAGAGTTACTTCGTGATTCATCTCCACATAGGCTCAGCGAAGTAGAATTTTATAAACAATTACCATTTCCTGTTGCTTGCAGTGCAACGCGATGTCCTGTCTCATTTGCATCACCAATGTCTGGAATTGAGCTAGTTCCTAGAGTATCCTTCGGCAGTTTGGTGAAATCTACTTTCCCTACATCGACAACTGATGAAGGATTCAAAGTCTGGATTAACCTTTGGGCTGAATCTTCATCATCTGCACGTAAAAACTCACGCAATTCCCTCAACTGATTTGTATCTGCCGCCATATTTTCGCGGCAAATGAAAGCACATGGTGTTGAAGTGCGCCTGCGATCACAGTTTCGGAAGAAGCCGCTGAAACAATATGGCGCGCTGTAAACACAGTGTTGACGTAGGCGTGTCGAAATACAATCAATTTTTACGATTTACTTATAAAATTCAGACATAATTTTAGTGTGGACGGAAAGGTGAGTTGTATACTAGCTACCATATCTGAATGATTTCCTAATACAAAGATTTAAGACCAAAAGTTGTGTCGTGGTTTTCTTTAGTTATCGGACAAAATGCGAGTCGCCAGCTGGCGACTAGTTCTGAAAATTTAGTCGCCAGTGCTAAACTTTTGGTCGCATTGGCGACCAGTGAGTCGCAATTTCGAGCCCTGTAAATATGAACCTTTTATTTGCTTGTCTAAGCAAAAAGTTACGGGAGGCTTGATGACCTAACAGTCAGTGGAATGTTCTCTGAATTGAACAGTGTGGGCTTGAGTCCTGGCCAGGCACCACACTTTCCTTATTGGTTTTATTACTTTTTCTTGTCAGTAACTGCTCACATCATGGGTAGCTCCACCTGCAATGTTCTGCAATTGGTATAAGATTTAATGGAGCCAAAACCAGTTATAAGATTTGATGGAGCCAAAACCAATTGTGGAATTACAAGCATTTTAGGCATCCAACTGATGAACAGTTATGATGGCAATTAGCTATTTTTACAGGAGCCAATGTTGAGATTTGGGCCTGTCCCCTTTGAATTGTGTTACCGGGGAAGACACTTCTCTCTTCATCCAGGTGTATAAATGGACACTGGCAAATTTAATGCTCGGGGGGTGGTGACCCTGTGATGGACTGCAGTAGCATCACATCCAGGTGGGAGTAAAAATAATACCTCCTAGTCATTTTGTGCTATGGAAACCGGGATATCCAGTCCAATGGTCGACTAGGCTCAAATGTAATTACCCTATACCCTAAGTAGGATCGATATTAATTGTTTGATCTCAAAGTAGTTCAACTGTTCTTGAGAAGAGTGAGTCTGTTAACTGTAGGGTATTGTTTGGCTATCATCTTTACTCTCAGATACTGATCTGCCACCATCGTATGACATTGCTGCCAAGCTGCCAACATATGAAGAAGCTGAAAGGGTCAAAGAGCAACATGATGATTTGGTGAGTCGTGTGCAGTAGTGCAGGTCTGGTAAATAGTTACATGCATTTGTATCACTGCACTTTTCAATAATATACAAACTTTAATTTCAAATCCCAACAAACCATCACATTTGTCCCTGCTGTCAATCATCATTGGTTATCGTGACAGCCAATGAATCTTGAATAACAGAAAAAAATGGATCAAGCTCTTCTAATCGAACCAACAGACTTGACCATTCGGCACACTTAAAGCAAACTTCTGCTTCCTGTTTGGTCTCCCTAGTCATAGATGATTAACACAATGGGAAGCGTAACCCTTGACTTGAACAGAGTTTGCGTATTAATAAATTATTGAAAGGCACTGTGATAGTAATTTAGATTAATCACTGAAGCAATAATACAGGAGCTTGGGTGGCCCGTAGGGCCGTAACCTGCGACCATGCCCTCCCTCCCTCCCAGATTTTGGCTTTTTATGTGATTGTTCATAAAACAATGGTTATGAGATGGACGTGTTCTCTTTGTTCTCTTTATAAATAATTCCCCATACTCGTAGGGGTTGGAGAACCATGCATGCATAGGAATAGGAGAACCTTTTCTTGAGGAGTTGCATACACTAGATGATGATGATGAAACCTTAAGTGTCATAAAAGGATTCTAGTACATCACAGTACTAACTGGGGACACTTAAACAAAGCTAGTTAAAATAAAGTAAAATTATTGCATTTAGACCATGTTCTCAACAAAAAGCAAAAAATCTGGAGCTCTACTTTTAGGCTTGGCGAAATCTATATATTAAGATGTGACTATTCTGTTGTAGGTCGAAAGGAATGCACTTATGATTGATGGTGGAATAGGTATGTAACAAGCATGTTTCTATGGTGTAAAAGCTGTGATAGACAATGACACAACTGACATTGTTGATTCTTGCCTTTTTCTGTTTGCAGAGGTTGTTCTTGGGAATGACTGGCTTTTTGTGATCTGTTTTATCAGTGAGTGAATGAGTTTTATTTCATAGGCAGCTGCTAAATGAATTCTTGCTTTGCCTCGTTTGTGATGAAGATTTTATGCGCTCTTGTATTGTTCTACACCAAAAGAAATTGGTTTCAGAAAAATCAAAGTAGATAGTCATCATGGATATCATGTGTCCTCTTGAAAATTAGTATGACAATCATATAGTTCAGGGTGCAAAGAAGTTCAGTTTTCTAGCTTGGTCTTTGGGCAAGCTGTAGCCAGGATGTACCAGCCCGAAAATGTCTCAGAAGTGTGATGAATTAATAAATTGATTTGTGAAATCCACTAGCCCGATGGCAAAATCCGCTAACCCTGGGCTATCAGCAGGGTTGTCAAAATAAGTTGGCAAACGGCACATTTCACCTGCTATTCCGAATACTGCGCCGGCTACTCTGAATGTCAGTAGGTCAGTTCTGAGCGTGATATTGGAGGAATAAAATGGAAATAGCCGCCAACTTTTTGAATGGAACCTGCTACTCAAAAACCCACTGACAACACTGTATCGGACACTAACTTGTTTGTTTGTTGTAGTTTAAGGTTTGTTTTTTCTACATCATTTTAGTGGCATTTGTTTTCAACTGGTTGGGATTCTTTGCTGCATATTGTATGACCAAGACTGTGGCTGGGAGGTATGGGGCAATATCTGGCTTTGGACTCTCAGTAGTCAAGTGGGTTCTCATCTTGAAGGTAAGAATTTATCTTTTGATACTGTCACTTATATGAAGTATAAAACCTAAGTTCATTCCCTTCTTAGTTTACTGTAATTATATACAATTATCGTACAAATCCCTGCAGCATCTGCAATGCAATAATTTAACATGTGACCAGTCAGGGAAGTTGTAAAATGTCTGTCAAAAGAGATTTGGTGGTCAGTTTCTGACTGCCAGTATTTTTAATAGTTTTACTACCAGTACTACTTTGAACACACACCAACTCCATTGCTAACATGCCCAGAATTGGAAGCAAAATTCTTACCATAGCTCTTTTCATTTTGCAGAATGCAGCAAATGAAGATGTGATGGTTGTTCAGTCTTGGATTTGGTGGCTCTTCCTTGCTCTTGGTAATGATGTACCAACTAGGATTTGAACAATGGGTCAAATATCTCGAAATTTGGGTTTGCTTGTACCTACTTTGTCTATCACTATCATGTCTTTGTCTATGTTTTGTGGTCATCTTTATTGTCATCAGACTTTACTGCCCAGACATACAAGACAGGGGCGGATCCAGGATTTTTCTTAGGAGGAGGTGCACCACTAAAGAATGATATAATTGATGGGCGACGTAAGGAGAATACTAGTTATGGTAGAAAGTCCCAGGTCATCTCAGGGAGGGATGCACACCCCCTGCACCCTCCCCTTAATCCCGCACCTGCAAGAACTGTTAATTGATGTGTTATACCTTCTAACATAACATCTTTTATTTGCAGGATGGTTAATTTTTGTCCGAAGCATCTTGGTTTACCTACACATCAAGTGGTGGGTGAAGAAAGGATGTCGCACTTTTCCGCATTACTGGGGAATTCCTGGCAGCAGTTAATTCCTGGAGTTGATATCAGCCATGGATACTTAAACAGTAATTGTAATGAACATTAACATAAACATTGACTCTACCTATAGCAAACAATGAAGCACAACTAATAAATTGATATCTGGAAAAGTGCCAGCATTCCTGGAAGAAACTAAACAAGGTGGTCTAGATCATGCTCTGTTACTTGAAGTAGTTATTGTAAATTGTAACCAGTTGTTTTAGCAGAAATAATTTTAGCGATCAGGAAGAATTTGTATTTTAATTACCAGTATTTCCTTATATAAACATTAGATTAATATGAAGCAATTGTTATAAACAGCCTATAATAATAGTAAGTGTGCATTCAGGGAAATAAGTTGCAGTATCGACAACATGGGTAATAACGAGAGAAGCTACCATTAGGTGCCATAAATCTGATATGAGGAAATGTGCTATTTAGAGGCAATATTACAATAATCATTGTAACAATTTTTGATGCAATATTCAGTACAACAAACGCAAAAGACAGTGTTTCATCATTCACTGAGAAGGGAATTAAAAACTATAAAGAATTTTTTACGAAAATTGTGGTATTTGGAAATGTGATGAAACACTTCCTCAAGTGTTTGATGTATTTCCTCTTGAACACAATTACAGCTAAGAAGTACATAAATGCAAACAGAAATTTTGTATAAATCAGTACTAGTGAAGACAAGATAATCAAACAGTATCGGTTGCTGAGTTTGAAGGGAACTTTACAGAGCTGCGTTGTTTCTTTAGCTGTAGAACTAAACGGAGACGCAAATTATTCATTTCCTCTACGTCCACATTGGACAACATAATTGAAACGCTTTCTTTAAAACCAAGACAACTTATTAACTGCACCTCAACAATTGTTAATTCTCCCCCCACTCTAAAGAAGCGTTTCTCTCTTTGTGGGGGAAAACGAAAAACCTCTGGAACTCAGGCCCCAAGGTTTCGCCGCTCGCTAGCGTAGCTCGCGCGCCAGCTACCCAGGCTAAAGAAGAGGCCTCAATAGGGGGAGGGGGGTGGGATGAAACGTTACAATCTTTTTTGGTGAGAGGAAAGCAAACGCATCGTGGGCAGATTACTGTTTCATGTCTGTAAGAAGCACTTTGAACAATGTTTTGTGGCTTAGATGATTCGTGTACGACTTGTATATAAATGATTAAATAATCTGTGAACTGGTTTTGTCTTTCTCAACGCAATAGGCCCGGTGAGAGTATGACATTTTTGTTACTGCATGGAGCACGTTTAAAATGGTCGTTTCCATGAAAATTGCAGACTTCAGTGTTAGCGGAAAGAGCTTGGTTCCAATGTGACAGTGTTGTTATTGACCATTCTCGTCCCCATAGCCCTTTTCGTTTCTCTTAGCCTTGGCACGAAAAACGAAGGGCTCTGGTGACATACGATTTCAAGTCCGAGATTCTAGGACTTCCGGACTTCATGTATATAGCATTGATGGTTCTACATGTGTGTTGTAATAAGGCGGCCGGCGAACATTTTCACTTCCGTTTAAGATTTCTTTGTTCTAACAGCTAATTAAGAAAAGTCGATTTTTTTAAAAAATCGTATGTCCCCAGAGCCCTTCGTTTTCGTGCCAAGGCCCTGCCGGCTAAGAGAAACGAAAAGGGCTATGGGGACGAGAATGGTTATTGAGTGTTTGAGTGGCATGTCTGAGAATTAGCTTGATGTAGCTAAGTGCATGACCACTATAATCATTCATTTGACATTTTTTTTTTTTTTTTGACGTGAAGTATATGAAATAATTTATGTATGAACTATGGAGGTAGATGAAAGTGAGAAACGATCATCGCAGCGAATTTCCAATTTAAGCAACAACGGAGATAATTGCTTAAACTGGAAATTCACTGCGATGATCATTTCTCACTTTCAGTGTTATTGTAAGCATCAACATGGCGTGTTTGGAAGAGGATTGTTTTTCTACTTTTCTTCAGTGATACTCTACTTTGGGTTAAACACCCTCATACCAGGAGCCCATGAGAAGGAGCCTCCGTTCGTACTTTGCCCTTGAGTCAACCCTGTCCCGTATCTTTTTATTTTTAGAACAGTGAGCTCTCACATTATTGGCTATTGCAAAAACACCCGCGAAAACCTCAGTGGGAGGTGCTTCTAAAAATAAAAAGATACGGGACAGGGTTGACTCAGATGGTCAGTATGGGAGATGGAGGCTCCTTCTCATGGGCTCCTGCTCATACCCAGGGTCCCGGTGGTAAACGAGCGACCCTTGGTACCTCGAGGCTTCGTTCATTACTGCGCAGGCTTGACGAAACGAGCAGGGTCGATTTTGATTGGTTTTGAAGACAATAAAAATGGACGGAAGTAAAAACCATGTTGTTCGTTAGGTCAAGCTTTTGAAAGATAGGCATGCTCAGTTCAACCGGAAGGCCGATATTTTCAGACCTCAAATCGGATCTTTCCAGATTGCGGTTTTTGTGGGGAATGCTTCGAAAAAACAGCGATCACGAACGGCCGGCCGCCGTTTGGAGCGCGCGAACACTGGGGAGAGGAAAAAAGAGAAGGGGGAGGGGAAGAGGAAGAGGAACGAATGGCAGCCCGCAAAAACCGCCTGCTTGCAGGCTAGATTGCAGCAAACCCTGTACACCTGTCGCCCGGGAGCACCTCCCGCAAGGAGAAACCGACTCACAGATAACACACAAAAACACTCTTTATTCGTAATCTCTTGTAAGAACACACCTCCCCTAAGGGTACCTTTAGTTGTATTGATCTAATAAGAAATCAGTCTAACCACTAAATTAAGAGCACAGCCTCTCTAAGTTTACGTCGGTGTAAAAACCTGTGACCTTTTCTTTGTTTTTGAGCTATTGTTTTTCTGTTCTACATTGTTTCGAGGTTCTTTGTTGTCTTGTTCGTTCTTTGTTTTACGTCACTGGTGAGTTTCACAGGTTTTACAGCGAGGATGAGCCTCCCTAATGGAAACCAAAGTTGTAGTTCTCAGTCACACATCGACACTGCACTTTGAACACCCCTCCCCTCCTGGTCAGAAAAACTACGGACACTGAGTCAAGGTGCCAGTTTCACAAAAACACTTCTCATAGGTGGATTTAGTGGAGGGGCCGAGGGACCCCCCTCCCAATTTTCTTGTATTTTCAAAACGTTATTGTAACCTATCTTCCGAAACGTTAGCATCACGTAACTTTGCATCACAAATACGCCCACAATGCTGTAGGTCTCAGCCCCCTCTCTGAATTTTCTGGATCCGCCCCTGCTTCTTAAGTATTATCTACAAATGGGAACTTTCACAGGCTAGGGAAACTTATACATTCCCTTCTGGTGTCCCCTAAGGGAGAAAGATTGTAATTATCTTGGTTATGATATGTTAGCAACACTGTTGAGGCACTCCACACTTGAAATATCTACGTCTCTTATAATAAAAAGACAAATCTCTGACAGAGCCATCTGTAATGAGCTCTGTCGAATTCTATATCAACAGATTGAGAGAACAAATTACCGAATAAAATAAAAATTCCACGCTGTTTGTTGAAAAAAGCTGAAGGTTTTTCAGTGACTATTTTCTACCAAGTGCCGATTTGGACTAGATTCAAAGTCAGATGCCGTATTTTCTCGATTAAACCCCAGACCTCTAAGATGATCGTCTAGTCTTGCTCGTTTCAGATTGCTTTAGGCCAATGGCCCAGATTTAAGAGAAAAGAAGCAAGTTTTGAAGGAAATTGCTTTTGACATAAACCCTAGCTTAGAGGCCGGGAGGTTCTGTATTTTACCGCATTTTTTACACGTTAAATGCTAGATGTTAGTGTGCCGTGGCGCTAAATTGACCTGAACTCAGCCAATCAAGCACTTTTCTACACTGAAACTTAATTTTCGTGAAGATTAAGTGACAAAACGTATACAATTTTACTTTGGTGCATGCGCAAAAGCCAAAATTTGGACTTTTTTTAGCTGAATCGCTCTGAGTTTTTCTTCCTCCTTTCCCTTTCTTTTCTCGCTACCTTCTGCTCTCCACAGCCTTAATTTCTAGCTGCTGGAAAAGTTTTATTTCGGTCTAGATCATTGGTAAACCCTAGAAATGAGGCCCAAAACTGATCAGGGTGTTTTTTTTAGCTCTGTCAAAATAATTTCGATTCTCATAATGGATTCTTAATTCAAAAGTAATAATGGATTCTTAATACAAAAGTCGGCTGACAAGTCGACCGAGTTTGAAATAAATGCGGGGGACGTCTAATCGAGCAAATACGGTATGTTCATTTATCGCCTATATAACTGATGCTTTTAACTGAACTCCACCTCCTTTCGATAGAGAGATTGAGCTGAGGAGGCGGTTTATCAAAGTTATGTTTTTAGACTGTCGGCTGTTCGTCGATCAGAAACACGTCAAATCCCACGTTATGGGTAAAGAGGTTGTTAAATGGCCCTCCCTTGTTGAACAACTTGAACACTTGCTTCCACTTGTTTAGTTTCTCATTGTTGTAGCATGTGTGGACCTTCACTCCGTTAAGCCGGTTGTTTTTCCCCCAGTGTGGCCGCGCCTTGAATTCTCTGAAAAGGGTATTTTCCACCACCTCCTGAAACTCGTCAATGCCGAATGCTCCGGGAAGGAATGGTACCTTGGGAAAAAATATCTAGTTAATGAATGGTCACACGGTAAAACGACAATTGGTTTAATCGACTCGAGACATAATGCCCCACGGCTCTGTCCTGGATTGGGAAACACATTCTCGCCCCCATAGCCCTTTCCGTTTCTCTTAGCCGGCAGGGCCTTGGCACGAAAAACGTAGGTCTCTGGGGACATACGATTTTCGCCGGCCGCCTTATTACAACATACAACATGCAACATGTAGAACCATCAATGTTACATTCATGAAGTCCGGAAGTCCTAGAATCTCGGACTGAAAATCGTATGTCTCCAGAGCCCTTCGTTTTTCGTGCCAAGGCCCTGCCGGCTAAGAGAAACGAAAAGGGTTATAGGGACGAGAATGTGGGAAACATTGAAGATCGAAAGGGTAAACTAAAACTTACTTCATCTAATCAAAAACTAGCGCGAGCGCTTGCAAGTAATCCGAAAAGTAATCACGCGGACAAACACATCATGTTGCTTAGCAACATCAGGGATAAGCATCGCAGGCTCAGTCCCGTCTCGCGGGCGCATCAACTGGCACTTCTTCCGTGGGGGACTTGGATTGATTTCTCTCACGGTCTCACCTCAATGTAGCAGTTGTGTTCACTAGTAGATCCATCGGGTCTAAACATGCTGGCTGGGCTCACGAATAGGTCATCCGTTTTGACAAGTCTGACGTAAACAGGCAGCAAAGAATATTGGCGATGCTTTATTGCGTAATCTTGAGCCAGCTGTATCACCATAGCCAAGGCATCATTGAGTTTGGTCAGCGGTAAACACCATTCTGCTGTGCGGACACTGAAACGCAACAAAACTATTAACCCATTGACTCCAGGAGATTTTCGCAAAAAAACGCCTTTTTTAGACATTTTGAACATTTTCTAGTCTCTTCAAAATGCATTTGCAAAATAAAGACATGCCAGATTTATCCACTTGCACCGCATTTAACCACATTTTAGCTCGGGCATGCGCACAAATCAAAATTTCGAGAAAGTGACCCACCTCTTTAGGCTTTTTTTTTCTTTATTTTATTTTTCGCTTTTCCTTTCTCCTTTTCTCTTATCTTTTTTATGTTTTGTTGGCCACTTACTGGGCTTGCTTTCGGTTCAAGAATTGCCACGAAAGCATCAATAAGACAGAAAATAATTAACATGGAGTAGCCAAGGGTAAGTGAGGGGAATTTTCCTCCTAGTTTTGGACGAAAATTTCTGAACGTTTTCCTGCATATTTCAAGCTCTATTAGCCCAATCAGTATCATCTGGGTTTAATTGAAAAGCTCTTTCCCTCCTGCAGAACTGTTGTAAATGAGATTCCTATTTTGGTCAAAGCTGATGACGTCAGATGAGGAACAAAGGTCACACGTGGGCTGTAACTCGCTGTTTAATTCTAGCCTTGCCTCCACCTTCTTAGTTGCCCATGCAGATGTTAATCATCCCATATCATAAATCTATGAATTCAATGGAGAACCTCTCTCGCAGCACGTGTTGCCAATGACGAACAACAAAAGATTCAAAAGACAATCGGTTAACGATTCCCAAACAAAAAACGCAGGCAAAGATTCTACACCATTTTGTCAGTGTAGCCTTCGTAGTTGGCGGTATTCCTCGACCACGTTCTTTTTTTGGCGGCGGAGCGCTTTTGTTTTGCCGAAGAAGCCTCTGTCATGTCGCCGCTAATCACGCAAGCTACGCAGGCTCTTGCAGTGTTTAGCGCTGGCATCCAGTTCTCTCGCGATTCTTTTCCTACGTTCAAATATTCGAGAAATGGGTCTTTAAACAGTCTGGCGCTTTTCATGTAGTTTTAACTCCGCATTATTATTCCTGTCAGTTATGGGTTCCAACTTACTGGATATTGCCTTTTGTAAACTGCAGCACGTTGTACCACTTCTGTACATACGGGGTACTGAACGAGAACTGCGACAAACCAAAGTTGGTGAGTCGTGGAATGCAGCTCGGGCAGCAGTTGGCGCATCCCTGGAGGCAGGATGCAGTGCAGTCAGTTTGCATGCAGCCTATTTCCGCTATTCCTCTTCCTCCTGGGCCACACCAGCAGGCGCAGCATGCGGGGCACTGGGGCGAGCGATCAGTTCTCTTGGCTTTCAGGTAGGCCATGTCGATCTGCTTGTTAATCCTAACGGAACAAGGGAAGAGTTAATTTCTCCACAACTTTAGCTAGACTCGCCTTAATGAAAACTTCTTCGATTTGCTGTATGGTTAAAAAATATACCTTCATTTTATTTAAGCAAAAGAATTGTCTTTTCTTTATTAAGAAATTCCTGAAGTCCTGTAAGGCTACGGGGGGCTTAAAACGCCAGAAAACTGTTTAAGTTCTTTTAAAAGCTCGTATTGCGTTTAAAAATGACAAAACAGCAAGAAATGTAAATTGCGGTACATAATGCCTTACCCGCGTCCCATTGGATATGGATTAACAAAAAACGAAAAGTATTCTCCTTCGTCATGATTAGTGTACATTTCAGCAAATGCGGGTGGGATCTCGAACTCGTCAGATGAAGTCCATGGTACGTGTACCACAGTCCTGATTTCCTCCAGATTGTACATGGGAACGCAGCGGTATGTGATGGAGTAAACTATCCCCATGCTCCCTAGTCCTACTGCGCATGCCTTCAGCACGTCATCACTGTTTACCTCGATGGGTGGGTCTCCATATTTGGCGTTGTTTACCTTTTCTCTGCAGTTTTGAATGGTTTCCTCGCCCCCACGTACCTTAACTTCGATTCCCCCGGATATAATCAGGTGAAGACCCACTACTAAAGTGGACTGAAACGAGCATATTAGCTTGATTAGACTAGATTCCATGCCAGTTCCTTACAAACGTAAATTTAAGGGCTTGTCATGCACAGGAAGCGATACCCTGAGAATAACCCTTTACCTAGAAACGCCAATTGTTACACCGCCACATAACAATGACTAATTTTATTGAAGGGTTGCATTACCCCCTGCTTACACACGCGTCTTTCAACGACCTGATCGCCGTGCGTTCGGACCTGGTGGCAAATCGAGTCAGAACTTATCCTCCTTTTCATAGCATCAAGCGATTAGGAGTATTTCCACTCCTCTTCGAATGAGACGCTAGACCATCGCAGGGTTACCCCCAGCATCAAGTTGACGGTACCCATTTTTAGTAAAATCCAACTGGTGGTCTATTATCAATGCTGCGTTCTGATTGGTTGAGCTACTACCAGGCTATATGTTATAGCCCACTAGTAGCGAAAGCGCCGGCTTTGAAAACCAAAACAATGGCGGCTGAATAGCCTTTGACTCAGAGCCCAGTCGGGCTTGAGGAATAATTGTTAAATACACCTGGGTGAAGAAAGGGCTATGAGAGTAGTGTCTTTCAATTGCGCAAAAACACAACGCGGTAACCCAACCTGGGCTCGAAACTGGACTGCTCGACCCAGACCCCAGCGCACTATCGACCCATTAGGCTGATCTCCACACAGTATAAAACGTCGTTGTTGTAAAACAGTCGGGGGAGCAATTTACCATTTTATGACGTAATCTCGCCTCGGAGACGGGACTGAGCCCACGGTGTTCGTCCCTGAAGTTGCTAAGCAACATTGCGAGTTTGCTAGCGCGATTACTTTCGGTGTATTCGCTTGCTCTCGCGTCAATTTTTGCTTGAATGAAATAAGTCGGAAACTCCTCAAGGACGATTTGCCAAAACTTGCACAGGCTCCCCTGACTGAAAATTCACCGATGACCTTACCAGTGTGCCACTAAATATTCCTGATCCATGAGTAGAGGTGTTCGCCACACCTCCAACCGTTTGGCCAGCGTAATTTCCCATCATGTCAAGCGCGAGGCCATACTTGGTGTCCAGCTGCTCAACGAAATCAACAACGCGCATCCCAGCCTCGACTTCGATCTCGACGTTCTCCTTGTTCGCGTTGTCGGATATCGACATGGGTTCAGGTGTGATAAAACTCTCCAGGCTCGTCATATCTACCAGTATATCTTTGGTATGAGTGAGACGAGACCACGATGAGCCGGTACCCACGGCGCGAATAGTGTAACCATGGCCTGAAGCATACTTGCATAAAGCGGCGATTTGTCCAGGGGCATCGAGGCCTGTTCGGTTAACAGAGAACACGCAAGAATCATTCAACGTTTCCGTCTCACTTTAATTTTCCGTCTCACTTTAATTTTCGTCTCACTTTAATTTTCTTCTTCGCCGTCCTTATCTGTCCTTATCTTAGTGGAGGCAGCGTGGCCGAGTGGTAAGAGCGTTGGACTAAAAATCCGTAAGTCGCGGGTTCAAGTCCCGCTCTGACCACCAGCTGGTGCTGTTCTCGGTAGCCCCAAGTTCAACTCCTCGGCTGCGCTTGTAAATAGGTCTGCCTTCTGCCATTTAGGAGTCTTAACCTTGTTAAGTTTTTTTACAATTTTTGTTTGTTTAATGTGGCCCTGAAAAGCCCCAATAGGGAGTGGTCAATTAAGTTATTATTATTACTGTATTGTTACTTATTTTCATGATTTTCTCGATTGCAAGAAAATCGCAAAGTCAAATAACCGAAAAAAATGTTATCGCGAAGTTTGAAACCTTTTCAATACAACAGATCGAAAGAAGACATGTCGTAAATGTTGACTGTATATTATCGCGTTGCGTTTCGCAAACGAAATATGCCAACCTGTTTAAAGTTTTGTTTTGATATGGTTTTTTTCAATTGATGTTATTATAAAGTATGGCTTCATAAAGTAAAGCAGCCATTTTGACATAACCCGTTTATTAAATTTTCGCGAAATTAAGTTTCTTTTCAATGCAATTTTCCTACCAAATCGTGAAATTTAGGCCTCGCCGCCAGATGTGTGACTACCCACTTCTCACGTGCACCCTGCGAACATTTGTTTTGTAGATAACGCCAGTTTCAATTGAGTGTCGTAAAATCAAAACCAAAGTTATCACTCTGGCCAATCGCAAAGGACGGCGACAATCCAGTGAACCAATCAAAACTCGAAGTAATTACACGTAGCCGAAACAAAGCGCTGGAAAACGTGCGCGCGCGAGTGAAGATTGGTTTATACAAATGAAAGGATATTTATAAAGGGCAAGGCAGACGAACTGAAGAATCCCTAAATCGCTATAAAAAATTTGAGCCAAACACCTTACTTTTCATTTAAATCACTGATTTTTTTATTATTTTTATTTTTGAATCCAATTGTTTTTTCCCCTACAAACTCTTACATTTCTGCTTTTGCGGCGTAATGCATTGAATACTCGCATATCGATCTTGGGCTACTTGTGGCCAAACAAATTTAAAGATATTTTTGTTACTCACCACTCTTCAGTTGATTCTTGATATCATCGTCATCATTAATTTCATGAAGGTCTTCTGGAAAGCTATTAATTGCCGTGTGTTGGGGGTGGTACAGGTGCACAAGCGGTTGGACCATTTCCATTCCATCATAATTGTACCAGACACGGCGCCCGGTGTATGTGCAGAAACGAATACAGGGAAAGACACATTGGTATGACCAGCGCATGTTGTAGCAACAGTCCACTTGATTACCCATGGCTCTGCAACGAGCGACAACGATCATTTAATTAGGTTCCTGCGCATGTGTAGTCTCCTTCGCAGCCATACGGGAGTTTTAGCAACTAGGACGGCAACGGCAACGAAAACGCCACAAAACAATAAGTTTAATTAGCAAAAACAATCGCTCTGCACGAGCGTTTTATAGCTTTGTACATTTCTGTGCCGTCATCTACAAAACAACAACGTGAAATGACCAAATTTTATGTTTTCTCGAGAACGCCAACACATGGCGCAAAGTTTTCTTTCTTTTTCTTTACTTTAACGCCGTTCGTAGTAATTTAGTTCCTGGACAGTTCGTCAGCATTTTCCAAGTCAAGCAGATTTCAATAATTGTGAAAGCGTCACAGAAACGAGAAGTTACATTTTGAAATAACGTTTTCGTTGCCGTAGCCGTCGTCGTTGCTAAAACTCCCGGCCCGAATTATTAGGATCGTCACGACCCTAATAACGACTGCAAAGGAGACTATCGCACGTGCGCCTTTTAACCATCGCGGGGTTTTGCAATGTAGTTTTGGTGTTTTTCATAGGCCTGTGATAACCTCTTTGTCTGTGCTATGACGTGTTTTAGCTTTGATCCGAGCGACTTCTTTACCTCCTCTCAAGGACATCAAATCTCTTGGCGTTTTTCACAGAAGAATACATAGACCCTTCAATTAATTGAAAAATACATGAAATTCGGAAAGATAGGTGAAAGTGAATTTTTAGCAGAAACCGCATCTGGAAGTACATGCATCACTCATTTCTATGGGCTTTACATATGGAAGAAATGAAAAATTACTGCTCGAAGAGTCTGATATCGTTCCAGCAGTAGTGACTGATGTCCTGAGCGACATAACCTGAGCGACATAAAGTCGTCATTAGCGTCACAGCGTCATTAGCTCTTTTCATAACAATAATCTTTGTACAGGAAGCTTTCAATCACAATTATGCGGTTTTAAGAAAGGTGCTATCTAAGGCTAAGGATGAGTTTCTTTAAAAATCCAAGATTGGATTCTTAAATCCGAAAACGGATTTTGCGTTTCTTTATTAAATAGATTAATCCAAGATCACTCGGATCATAGGGTATCAAAGGAACCGAAGAATCCTTGCCTACAAGAATTACATGTAAAGTGAAAAAAATTCGGCATTCCAAGGTTATTATGTAGTCACTAAGGGTGCGTTTCTTTTAAAAAATCCAATATTGATTCTTCAATACGAAAATGGATTTCTTTATTTTGGTTTCTTTATTAAACAGATTAATCCAGATTAATCACTCGGATCATGGTGTATCAAAGGAACACTTGACCAAAGTGGATTCTTCGGTTCCTTGGGTTCCTTTGATGTACCACGATCCAAGTGATCTTAAAAAAGAAACGCAAAATCCGTTTTCGGATTTTTAAGAATCCAATCTTGGATTTTTTTAAAGAAACGCACCCTAATATCAGCATAAATTTGTCGGTCTTTTGATTTCATTTAATAGTGCATGGAGGGCGGGGGGGGGGGGGGGGGGGGGGGGCGTCGAAAACATCAGTTGCATTGTCACCCAATTATATTACCCAACCCAACTCCCTGTGCTTCTTCCAGGTTATTTCTAGCCTGTGAGAAGGCTCGGGGGTGGGTCGGGGACGGTCTGGGACGGAGGAGCCTGTAGACAACTGGCTCAAGCCGCCATTCCGTCCCCTCTTTCAGCACATGTCACCTGAAGTAAACAGATTCGCACGAAAATATATATACGCTTTACTCCGGGTTTACTCCAGCTCTTTGCAAATAAATCTCCATTGCCTATTTTGTAAAAAGCCGTTAATCGGTAATTCTGAAGGTATAACCTCGCCACCGATCTTCAACGTTTCCAAAAATAAGGAATTTCTTGTACATGTTGTCCCTGGACAAAGCATTATGTTGGCTCAAGCGGGATTTC
>OX393568.1:22799944-22825166 GCA_947652115.1 Blastomussa wellsi | reverse complement strand
TTTTATCAACTGGGTTGATAAAACCAAAATATTATTGTTATACTTCCCACCGACGCAGCACCACAGTTTCTTTAGAAACTTACCCCCTCTATTCATGTGTACAAGCAGTTTGTTTCGCATTCAGTTTCCATCTTTACAAGTCGCTGCATGAGCCGGCTGACAGTTGATAGTTTGCTAGCCTTAGTGCATCTCCAGACAAAAATGGGCCATTCCATTTAATATCTGCACCCCTCCTTTTGAGGGGTGGGGAAATCTGAATATACAATGTTTACACAACGAGTTTCAGTGATATGCAAATTTTGATCGAATCGGGTCGGCAAAATGGAAACGTCAATCAAACCTGTCAAACACCTGGATCTGACCAATCAGAGCTTGACCAATCAGAGCTTTCACTAGAATCTAGTACAGGGCGGCATAAAACCTTTGTTCCGCCGCCCCCAACCCACCCCTTCTCGCAGGCTAGTTTATTTCTCAACACCCCACCGCTACCGCAGCCGCCGCCCCCCCCCCCTTTGCCACCTTCCCATCTTCTCTTGTAAACACGCGAAAAACATTTTGTCTAAGTACATATAGTAAATTTCACGTACAAACCCTATCATAAAAGGCAGTGAGCCTTAATTAACAATGGCCTAATATCGTAAATGTAGCACTTTTATCAAGCTTTACTTGATATTTACTTGATACACCGTTACATTGTTTTGAGTTTTATATTATGTGATTAAGCAGGCTTTATGTCTTCGGACTGATGATAGTCTTGTGTGTGACTATCTTTCGTCAAATACCCAGGCTTCATGTGTTGAGATCACACGCTTCTCGATTTTCAGGTTGGGTGTACGCGCAAATCTACCTTGTGTTATGATATCGCAGTCTGTTATTTTGACCTTATATATATGTTCCATTCCGTATATACGTATCAGTTAGTTTGCTTTGGCTTCGACAGTTTTGTTCATGACATGCACTGGATGTGGAACAGAAGTCTTGTCTTGCTACGCGGATTAATTAAAAACCTACTCATTGTAGAAGATTTTAAAGCTTCAACATGAATGAGTCTGAATGATCTTGCCATTGGTGATCAGTGTTTAGTATTAAAAGAGGAAACCTTCTACACTTCGTTGAATCAATCGATCGTTATGCATACTATTCATATATTGGCAAATTCTTACCAATTTCGTGGCTGAATTTGTGGCCAGGCTCCTCTTTTAGTAAATGTCTCCGTCAGTTAGTATTCTTCACAAGGATGTGAATAAATGAAATGAACCATGCAGTATTCCTGTTTGGTAAATAAGGGTTAGCCTTTGCCCTCTGACATAAAATTATCATATTTTGCATGTGTTTAATCGAAGTTTGAGTGGGTGCGTTAAGCCTTGTTCACACTGGCGACATAACGACATGAACATAACGACATAAGGAAAAGATTGATCTTACACAACGACTTTCATAACGACATAAGGAAAAGATTGATCTTTTCTTTATGTCGTTATGTCCATGTAGGTTTATGTCATTATGTTCCTGCTATCTGTGCTATGTCGTTATGTTGTATTGTTCACACTGGTGACATAAAACAGAAGTGTAAGGTCTTTTTTGCATTTGCGTGACCTTGTTGTTATGTCGGCCTTACGTCGCTAGTGTGAACCAGGCTTTAGCCAAACTGGACTTAATTAGGGTAGGAAGGTATTCATATCGCCCGTCTACAAGTTTTAAAGCGTCTTATGTCGCAATTTGGAATGGTCCCTATCTTATAGGGAAGCTATTTGTTTACAAACATTGTTTTTTTTATTTAAATTTACAACAAGTTAAACAAAAGAGCTCTTAATTTGTTTCACCAGCCAACAATTTTTTGGTTGGCACATTAATAACAATGGGTTTTAAAAGTTCTAGACCGCTTAGAAACCACCGCATAGCAGGGGCCCGAGACCCTGGGAGCAGGGGTTTTGAGGGAATTATTCTAGGCCGATGATAATTTTGTAAACGAAAACTGTATTTCAGTTGGGGGTTATGACGATAAGTTTGTTCGCCCAAGGGGGCTGTTAAAAAGAGATTGCCTTACACTCACGTCAAATGTATTTTCTTGTCGCGTTACGTCATCGTAACACGAGATATGAAACTCTCGTACGTCGGAAAGTCTAAGAATTGAGTCTGTACATCAAGTGAATCATCGAGATTAAAGAATCTCTGGAAGTGTTAAGGATTCTTCCCGTCCCCAGGGCCACCCGCGTGGTGCTCACGACGAATGGCCCTGGTACAGGCTATTTTCTCGAGCGATATGATTGGTTTATTTATATGTCGAATATAATCTTGCATTTGGTTGGCGCCCGTTTCGCAGCCATGACGACAATCTGACGATGTCGACAGCGGTCAAGGTCACATCACGCGTCAGCTCATGCAAAGTGAAAAATAAAATCACACAACTCCTGGACCATTTAAAATCCCCTTGATTTTTTGGCACTCAAAATTGTTAGTAGTGAAAAGATGATTTCAGGGTGGACTTATATGGTCTTCTCCACTCAAAAACAATTAAAAACAATTTGTTAAATCCACACACGCGCGCAAATGACGAAGGTATTTAATAATTATTCCTCGAGCCCGATTGGGCCGAATGGGCTATTGACTCAGAGGCCATGAGGGCGAGAGGAATAATTGTTTTAGTAAAATCCAACTAGAAAGCATAGAAAGTATAGATTTATCTAATAATGATCTCAAATACTCGTCCGAAACTTCAGCAAAACGCATTGTCTTGGTTTTCAAATCCGGCGCTTTCGCTACTAGTGGGCTATAACATATAGCCTGGTAATAGCTCAACCAATCAGAACGCAGCATTGATAATAGACCACTAGTTGGATTTTACTAATATCAGTAAGCTTAGTGCGCGAGCGTGTTAACTGAAATATTGATAATGAGGGAACCAATTAACAAAACTCTAGGGAAAACTTGTACAGCTGTCACCGGCACGTTTGTAAAAATAAGTGGGTCCCATGTCCCACCTCGAAAACAATTTGAAAACGAGGCAATCTGCAGGATTCCTTCAGATTGTACCAGGGCCATTCGTCGTGAGCACCACGCGGGTGACCCTGGGGACGAGGTTGCTCCATACCCACAATGCTTTGAAAAACATACTCACGTGTATGAACTGAAACGAGGCTGGTTTAATCCGCCATCTTGAATTTCTGTTCGACTTTCCGTTGAAATTATGTGTTAATAATTTCCCTTTCTTTCCTTACGTTGGCGTTGTTTTGTCACCCTTATGGACTCTGGTGAGGAAGCCATTTGCGGAGAGTATGAATCATCCCTTGAAGACTTAACATTTAATTCCAAACCACTTATAAATGTGCTCACAATGTTGGCGGAAGAAAACAGCCAGTTTGCATCAAGTATAACAAAGCTTATTTCAAATCGAATCTACCAGGTGTGTATTTCGACTCTTTGCTTTCTTCCTAGATGCTCTGTAATCATCTAATCCAAACGTTATAATTTGAAACTGATAGCTTTCGATTCGTGGAGGGACGCAATCCATTAAATCCATTTATTCATTCTATAAATATTTTACATTTATCGCTGTTCGGATGCAGTAGGCCCGACGTTACTTATCGAACTGTCCTGTTTGGTAATCGAACTTAATCGGACGACTGAGTTCGAATGGTTCGATAGTCGAACACAATCTAACCAAAAACTTTGCGCGAGAGAGTTCAATTACATTTAATTGAGTTTGATTTTCGGGTTTTGCCCTGGAGATGGGGTAGATGAGGGAGGTTTGCTTTTCGAAAGCCTTGCACTGAAGGGAAATTTAGGGGACTTTGTAGTGGGTTGTATTCAATGAAGGAAATAAAGGACGTTGTGCACAAAAACATGGTTTCACCTTTTCTCGTGAACATGGTGGACTGTCAGAAAGATTGCACCTGTAGGTGTTGTTATGGAAATCCATTTCCATCATGTTATTTCTTTATATTCCACTTACACGTAAGATATAACAGTGGCAGACAGTTAGCTAATAGTAGATTTTTGTTTTTGCCTTTCTAAATCAATTCCGTGTCAGGAAAGGACATCCCTTGCATTTTTTTTTTCTTACTTTTTGAGAATTGTACCATTAGAAAAATGTCAGCAGTACAGTTGCGAATAAATTGGAGTTTTAAGTGACGTGAACAGTTGCTTTTTACTTCAATACTGTTTTCTAGTCAGATGGCCTGGGTGATCTTAATTAATTTTGTACTCTCATGCTGTTCAGATACTTCCCTTCTGGGGGGGATTTGTAAACTTAGGGAGGGGAATTGAAGAACTTTGACAGGCACCTTTACATAGTTCCCATCATTGGCTGGGGTCCCCCCAGGGGATGACTGGTGATAGGTGTATTCTAAATGACCTTATTGAAGGCATTTTTTTAATGAAACCCTTTGAAGGTGTTTATATCATCAAACCTTTCCATGTAATATTGTTGTGTAATGTTGACTGATGGAAGCTACATGTAACTGCTGACAGGAGTTTTTATCAAGTTGTGTATCAATGAATTTGACAGTAAACACTAGCCATGGTATATGAGAGAACAGCCCAGGAGCCCAAATATTTCAATTATCTGGGTGTTTTTAATATGCTTGTTGGATATGAGATAAATATAGCCACCTTGGAGCTACCATCTCATATCCAACTCGTGCTTATAGAGCGTATGCACGTGATGTCATCAAATTCTAAAATCCAAAACCAAAGAGCCACCAAACTATTTATACTCATCAGGCATAAGAGGTGCTAAATTTATATCTGTGAACAACTTTTCAGCTTAACAGCCTCCTTTGTTTGGAATTTCAGAGTTATGGCGGTGCGTGACATAAAGTTACTACTGGTATCATGTTTGTTGAAAAATACATACTCATCTTGCGAGTTTTAGCCATAGTATTGGAAAAAGTGCTTATACAAATATTTGTTTGTTCAGTACAGGTAATCAGCCACCTGGATAACCAAAGTAAACTCCAGATGTTTACACTATTTGCGGCCGCCATATTGGTGTTCCACTGAGCTGCACCAATATGGCGGCTCCATACTGGGCTCTGTAAATTTGTGTGGAACATTTCGATAAATATCTGAAGTTTGGAATAACCCCCCCCCCCCATGAAACTTGGAGAAGTGCACTTATTTATCTTCTATAATATCGCAGTTTCTTCACTCTGTCTACTGAATGGGTTTTGATTTATTTTTTTCTGCATATGCTCTATAGAATAATAACATATTAAATATTCTTTGTTTGACAGGTTCCACAGCAAACAAAACTGCCATCCCTTTACCTGCTTGACTCCATTGTTAAGAATGTTGGGGGAGAGTATCTTCACCTTGTTGCACAAATCATGGAAAAGACTTTTACTTGTGTATTTGAAAAGGTATCTTCATTTACATGGTGTTAATTATTAGGAGGTCACCCCAACTGTTAAACAAGCCCAAGTTTATTCTTGGCTGATTTTAACCTCTGGACACCCATACTGTGATTTACATACAGCTTCACGAATCTTTTTTTACGGTGGCCAATTCACATTATCAACCCACTTGATAAAACCAAATTATATGAGTATTTTGTTAAGTGAGAAGAAAGTGACTATCACAAGGAGATGGTTGTTGCATTCGAAGAACGCCTACTAATTGTCTACTAATCGTCTACTAAGAACGCCTACTAATCGTCTACTAATTGTCTACTAATCATCTACTAATCGTCTACTAATCGCGAGATGTCTGGCGGGTGTCATCATGATGCCAGGCGATTTCAGGGTTTGGACACCATCTTGGACTGGCTGGCTGGCACAAATAGCCTCGATCTCATGTTCATGCTTTGTCAAACTGCTTTGCAGTTGTATTGATTTATTTGGGCTATCACTGGCAAAGATGATTGAAGCTACTTATCAGAACATCAGAAGCCTGCCTACTGCTGGTGTCTTTTCTAGGAAACTGATGCTGCAATTCGCCCAAGCAACACATCACATTATAAACTGACTCAGATGCTTTTCATTGGAGATCTACAATGAACTTCTTTCGCGTACAGAGTTCTGACGCTCTACTGTTCAAATCAGCCTTATCCAACAAGAACCTTGTACATAGCGAAGATTGTACAACTCCTGGTGCGAATATATAACAGCAGATTCCGATCAGCGCCGTGACAGTCTTTGTAATAGTGAATTTTATGTTTGCATTAAGCCTGCATGTGTTTCCTTGGCTGCATTGATTTGTTTACATTTAGCGTCTTGAGGTTTATGATTATTTGGCTACTGCTACTACTTGCCGATCAGTGCAGTCCACAGTCTGCGGTTTTATGTACATGGTCTGCAACCTATCGGAGTGTATCAACTAAATAAAGCTTTAATGTAGATGAATCGGTATGAGCAATGAGCTCTGTTAAGCAAAATCATCACAAATGCTATGGAGTGAACATGTCAACATCGGCCATCTTGGATTTTCCAAACATAACGTTGTATATTGTGAAATGAAATGTCCCTTTTGCTAACAGCGCATGTTTCCAGGCTCACAACATTCCATACTTTTCCGACCATGGCAACACCTTCCACATGAAAAAAAACAGCTCCTAACTTTTTGGACCTGGCAAAATTTAGGAGCCAGATGGCTCCTTGAAAAAAAAAGTTGATTTTGTGCCCTGGTTCAGTGTCAAAAATAAAATGGAATTGCAGGGCTGCAAAAAATTATTTTTCATGATAAGACGTATACATGTATAATGTACATGTATGTGTAAGTCACCCATATTCGTTGTACAAAACAAAAACATGGTCAGTCAGTAGATTGAACATCATTACAAAGTTGACCATAAGGGAAATAAATCTCTTCATTTTTTTCTTATTTATAGGCAGATGAGAAGACCCGTCGTGATCTTTTCAAGTTACGAAACACCTGGGCGCAGTATTTTCCCCCGAAGATGTTGTATGATTTGGATGTTGCCGTGAATAAGCATGATCCTGGCTGGCCCATTCCTCCTGCTCCACCACCAAGCCCATCTATACACATCAACCCCAAATTTCTGAAAAATGTACGGTTGTAAAGCTGCATGACATTTGTATTTTAAATCTAACACGTGACAATAACTCCTGCAAAAAAACAGGGGGTGTTTACATGATATCACGGTGACTTTCGTACTAGGGCAAGTTCACCCTGGTTCTCTCTCATGGGTCTGTAATCATTTACATGATGCTGCCACAAAAGGTCATACTGGTGTGAATTCACCCCAGTTACTGCACTGGGGCGAGATTTTCATTCCTGTATGAAAATTCAATCTGTTACATTATGTAAACGCAGTATGACTGTTTGTTTCATATTCTCAAAGTGGGTAAAGAAGACACAGGATGGAACAGTAGTTTTGTAACTTCTCTAACTCTTTTTAACTTCTGTTAGCTATACTATTAGAAAGCTTGTGTTCATTACAGTCCCGATTCCCTCAATGAAACTTGTGTGCAAGGAATCATGGCAGTTGTATTCATAGTGCGCACAACATCTTCAAGTCTTGGCGCGCGAAGTTGAATACAGCTACCATGATTCCCTGTGCGCAAGTCTCATAGAGGGAATTGGCCATTTTTACTTATACATTTTACTTGCCGAGGCTTTGGCTGCCTCAAGGAAGTTCCATGCTTGTCCTCAGTAGCTTTCATTGCAAATGACTTACCATGGTCCTTGCCTATTGTACAATCGAGCTTGGAAAGTTACTTGCTTGCAAGGAAACTCAGCTTGCCCTGAATGAACAGACAGCACCTTTTTGATCCTGCGAAGTCAGACCCTGGATAGTACTAACACTTGAATGTTTCTTCTTCAACTACACAGGCTGATAGTGCTGGCACAGTTGCCTCATTAACTGCAGGCATATCAACACCACAGGAACATAAGGTGGTGGAAGATCACCAGCAACGTTTGGTTGAGCTGGAGAGACTTCAACAGGAGCAGCTGAAACTAACTGAACTTGAGATCCAGGAGCATCAAATGAAACGGGATCTTTTGCTGAAGAAACAGCAGCAAGAACGCAAACTACTCCTTCAGCAACAACAGCAACACATACTTCACTTGCGACTGCTGCCAGAAGATCAAGACTCTCCACAATCCAATGGAGTAAGAAATTCTTCGATTTATTAGAGAAGCTCTCTAAAAGGAGCTACGGAAACCTAAAACTAATAGTTTATTAATGGAGAAAAACAACGAAGAGAGGATACTAAACCAAAAAGGAACAAGGATGGTTAATGATGGAGAAGACGGAGACAGATTACGAATGACGGATTTCAGAAACTTACAGTTGGCTAAATTTTTCAAAATGCACAAACCATGACATAGCTCCTTTAAGGATGACACATCACAATTTAGACTAAACTTTTCAAGTTTTTCAATTACAATCCTTCTCAATCTTGCTCATTTAAAGCCACTTTTTTTTACCCCTTTTGGGGATTTTCTGCCTTGGTAACCTATTATTATTTCGAAACCAATGATTTGAAGGTAATTTTATACATTTCTAAAGATGGCTTAATTTATGTTGACTTACTGTAGTCCCTTTAAGTATCATTATGATCTTCTTTGCCCATACTGTCATGGTAAACCCTGGGTTATCAGACAAGAGTCCCTTTGCACACTTTGTTTACGGGGTACAACTGTAGTTATTTTATACAAATGGAAAGTGTTAATAACAATCTTGTTTTAAGTTCAATTTTTTGCTCTAGCTTCATTTGCACATTCTCTTGTTGATCAGTCTAACACTAGCCTGTTTTGCAGACAGACTTCTGGCACAGGTTAATTTAACACCACTTTTTTGAAACAGCATTTTATTTATTTTTCATCCAATAGTTTGAAAACTTGCATTGCCAATACCATTTCTGGTGTACATACAAGAGTTGCAAATAGAAACTCTAGAAGGGCATTGTTGTTTCTTTTATTATTTATTGTGGCAAAGCAAAAATAACGGACTACATTCTGTTTTCCTGTCCAACCAGCCTTCCAGTTCACCCCTTCGTGTTCCTGTGTCAACCAAAGCAGAGCCCACTAAGAGCATCCAAGCCACGTCTAGCAGTCGAGATCCACGTCTTCGTCGAAGTGAGCAGGAACCTGATCATCTCCAAGAATCAGTACCCTTAGAAGAAAGGAAATCTGATATGGTCCATGAAAGGGAGGAAGGAAGTTTACCTATAAATGTTAGGCATGGGCATTTACCTTCTGTTAGAGGAGAAGCCCAGTTTGAGCAGACGTCGGTGAGGCCACCCAAACATTTTATTGATTCCACACAACCAGACGTGGAAACTGCCCAAAGCCAAGAGATCCGAAGTCTGCAGCACTTGGTTCCAGTCCATAATCCAGTAGAAAATGTCAACAGAACCCATCTAGATAGGGAAGTCACAGGCAGCCCAAAGTATGGTGATTTGCAAAGGCCAACAAAGCCTAAACATAACCATAAAAGGCGAAATTCAGGGGACTGGTCAAGTCACTCAGATGAATCTCCAAAGACACATGTCGTCAGAGGAAAGGCACGGAGAGGTAGACGAAGATCCACAGAAAAGCAAAGAGAGAGAGGAAAAGGTGAGAGGGGTAGAGGCCAATCTCGTGAACCAATAAGAGGCAGGGATATTGACAATGAACAATTTAAAAGTGCTGAATTCCAAAATGATAAACGATTTGGAAGAAGGCAAGAACAAAGGGAGCCCAGACATCCAAGTTTTGTTGATAGACAAGTTGAAGATATTCCCCCTTTCAGGGATAATTGGAACAGTGATAGAAAACAAAGAAATGAAAATTTTGTGCTACATGAAGAGCCTCTTTTAAATCAAGACAAATGGAGAAGAGATACTGCAGAACCTGTCAGGAGTAGTGATCAGTTCATGCCCGGAATGGCTGGCCCAGAAAGGCTCCCTGCAAGAGACAGGTTGGCAGGCAAAGATTTCAGAGGTGATGAAGGTCCAGTACACAACCGTGGTGAATTTGTTAGGGCTGGAAGCCCAGGAATGCACGAGAAGAGATCAAGAGCTGTTGGACATGACAGGAGAAGAGTTGAAAACATAGAACAATTTGAGCCAAATCGTAGTGGGCCACAAATGCGACAAGAACCAGAGTTTGGATTAAGAGAGAAAACAAAAAGAGGGTTTGATCCAAAAGATCGTAACCTCCTCCCTGTTGCTTTTCGCAATGATCCCGGAGATCAGCCTGTGGGAGAGCCCCTGCCAAAGAAACCAAGACCTTTGCTTACAGATGTTGAGATCAATGAACTTCGAAACAGAAAGGGGGCATCCCCCAATACAGGGAGATTAACACCACCGCTTGTTCCCCAAGAAGATTTCCCAAACCATCCTTTTGATCAACCCATGAGGGAACCCATGGATGTCCACCCACATCTTCGCCATGCTGATCACCCGTTTCGTGAACGTAGCTTTCGTCAGAACCTTGGTCCTCCAGGTCCTGGCATGCCAGGGGAGTTTAGACCTCATACACCTCCCATGCAACAACACCCTGGAGAGTGTGCTCCTGGTTTTGAAATTCCACGCGAGCTCATGTTGGATCACCAAAATGAAATCATGATACAGGTGTGTTGTTGTTTCTGTACTGTAATCAAGAAATCTCACATGGTTTGCACAGGCCTTGACAAAAAAAGCATCAACCTTTTGAAATTGGAAAATTTGCAGAAGACCTTGAAAAGTCCTTGCATTTTCCCCAGTAGTCCTTGAATCTTATTGAAAATTCCTTGAATAAATAAAACTTCGGTAACGCAATGTTGTCTTGCTCACAGAAAACATTGAAAGCTCAGTTTTTCACAATTGCTTGGTATTAATATGTTCCTGTGGCATTTGCTGGTATACTTCACCTTGGGAGCCTTATAAACATGGCAAGTGGACTGGAAATCATCCTTATGTCAAATTTAGTGGAAATCTCATGTCAAATTTAGTGAAAAGTCCTTGAAAAATAAGGCTTCGGGTCTATTTGTGAACCTGGTTTTCCCCTTAATGTAATGTTTAAAAATGTGATGCTAACTGTGAATTGTGCTATTGTTTTTGTCTTTTTAAGGCTGAAAGACGTCTTCAAGCAGGTGACCTGACTGTTGAACAGCATCATGATTTGGTGGATAAACTTCAGCAGTTGTATGAGCTTCAGCGGAATACTCAACCAATGCTGCTTCCTCCACAGGAGGCCAGGCTACTGCCTCATCCTGAACACCAGCCTAGACACATGATGCCATCCAGAGTGGAGGAACCTCCATTCCGTCCAGGTGAAGGATAAAATTAATCTTTCAAATTGAGCAACGTATTTTATGCTGCTATCTGGCAGTTCTAGCATTTTCCTTGTAACACATGTGCTTAATAGAAACCCTTGATTCTTCAGTTGTCAGTCGCTATTACTGCAGTTACAGTATACACATACATGCACCTATTAATGGTGTGTGTGTCTGTTGTTCCATCCAGGGGGACCAATGGACATTCAAAGACCTCCAACAGATGCAGGCCGTGGAAGACCAATGCGGTTTGATGGCCCTTCAGAGCACCCAAGAATTCCATTCCGAGGTCCTATGGAACCTGAAGGTCCCATGATTAGGAGTGATGGGCCCAGATTTGACCCTACTGAACCAGAAACAAGGCGATTTAATGAGGACTTCAGAGGGCCCCCACCAATGGAGGGCAGAGGGCAGCCACCAATGGAACATGATCATCCCTCACATGTCAGACCGATGCCTATGGGGGCCCTGCCCATGAGAGGAGATAGGCCATTTGAGGACAATCCCAGGTTGGATGGTGGTCCCAATAAAAATCATCTTAGGATGGATGGTGGTCCAATTCCAAATCCTTTTGTACCTGTACGATCTGTAGAGAGCATTCCTAGACAACCTGCCAGTCATGAAAATAGTCCTGGTTCAATCATCAGGCCAAGTACACCACCGATACAGGACAAAGGCAAGTTCAACTATAAAACCATGTACTTGTAATAATGAGGACTGTGCTATAATGAAATTCTCGAGAGCCTCGAAGTTCTGAACTAGAAATCCAGGGGGTGCACAGCACCAAATACCCATGTGTTTTTTAACTCATTTAAGTCCTAACAGTTTTTTATGGGGGCGTCAGCTCTAAGAGAAGCCTGTTTTGGGAGAAAAACAAAATTCTTTGGGGAATCTGAAGATTTTGCCAGGAATTGGGAGACTTGGAAATTTTCCCAAATCTTCCTGCTATTCACAAGTAAAAACCTCTGGTAACCAGGGTTTATTTCCACTGCCAGATGAGTGTGTAAAGAAAATATTCATTTTTTGCAGGCCCAGAAGTACCTCCTCACACACCAAACACCATGATCGAAAAGAAGGCAGTCGATGATCTCTTCCACAGACTAATGCAAGTAGGGATCATCAAGGTGACCCCTGAACCCGGCAATGAATCTTCACGGCATGCACCCTCACCAGGACCCCCACAGGCTGAAATTCAAAAGCCCCTGCCCCTCCCTGCCCTGCCTGTTTCCATACCTGGTCTTCCTCTACCAGCTGCAGCTGTGCCCCAGAAAGAATCTCCCAGAGAAGAAAAACCCATCCCCTTGATAAGGCTTGTACCTGAGGAGCTGAAAAGGTAATTTATATCGCTACACTGTATAATAACAAAATCTCCACCTGTCCCATAAGCAAATTTAGGAGGGGGTGGTCTTCCCTTTATCTCTCGTGCAGTGCTTTCAATAAGCACTGATCGCTGACAAAAAGCATCAGCTACTTTACTCTACATTGCTTAAAAATGTTGACTATTTTTTCCCTAAATTTGAAGAAATTAAAGAAAGAAAAATCATTCAGTTAACCATCTCAAACGAGCTGCCTACTTCAAATTTTATTCAAACCTCTGCTCAAGTTTTAAAAAATTCAACCAGCCTTTTTTGAATGGTATTATGCAGTCATGGAATATGGGGCAAGGTTACTCCCTTGTCAAAATTTTACCTCCCCTTCCTCAATTTTCCAGATTTGCCCTTGTGGCCTTGGTGAACATCTTCATGCACTGTTTGATATCCACTAGATACATTTTCCATTGTTTGAACAGAACTTGTACAAGTTCTAATTTGATGGAATTATTAGTCTCTCAAGGGGTGGTGATTAGTGAGTTGGGTTCAAATTTTGTAAAGAATAAAACTAGCCCTTTTTGTTGAAGCAAATCTCAGTGCTACTTTATCTCTGTCTTTTTCACTCATCAGGCGTCATGATGGTGTAATAGACAGTCTCTTTGATGGAACACAGTGTTCGTCCTGTGGGCTGCGGTTCCCTGGTGAAGCTGCCAAGATTTACCGTGAACACTTGGACTGGCATTTCCGTAAGAATCGTCGAGAGAAGGATGGCAGGAGAGTGGCGCACAGACAGTGGTTCATCAGTGTCAAGGACTGGTTGAATTATGAGGAGATTTCTGATCCAGAGGAGAGAGGTACTGTTCTGCCAACCTTACCACTATTGTCATGGATATAATAATCAAACAAGAGGGACAATGCTTCATCAGGCCTACAAACACCAGGAAGAAAATATGTACAGGGAGTATTTTTGAAGAGATTTGAGGTGTTTGGGTAGCCAATGAAATTCGGTGTCAACATTGTTTGATATAATTATTTTCCCAATTGAATCCCCTTCAAGGTTCTGGTTTTCTATGTTTAACATGATGAATTATTAATGAGTTTGAGAAGTGCTCTGTAAAGTTCATAGTGAGGGAAAACAGCTGTAGCCTTGAAGGACAGAGTTTGAGGTTTTGTTTCTTTAACTTAACCAGAGTGCTTTCGTTGGTTCCTTTGATACTGAACGTGTTTGTTCTGAATTGGGAGTCCTGTAAATGCAACCCGAGTGTGTGGTCGTTTAGTGGAGCTTATTGAGTAGTGCTTTCATGTGTTAGTTGCTCATTATGCTCATTTTGTTGTCTGTACCATTCAAATTATAGCTGTTGAGCATGACGTTCTTATCGTGTTTGTTGTTCTGCCGTATTCTTCAATATGAAAATGTATTTGCGATTTTTTTGTTGTTCTCTGTTTCTACAGCACGTAGCTCGTTCTTTGATGTCAATATGGCTGCAGTAGATTCTCCCGATCCTCTGAAGGAGTCAAAAGAAGTTGTTGGAGAGGGGAGCTGTCCTGTGCTCAGTGGCGACACAGAAGCTGAAGCGGTAAGGGTGATCTGTTACCTCTCGTTGCTAGGCAAGCAGTCATGAATGACATGCATGCACTATCCTTCAGTAAAGGCGGTTTAGCAGGGCAGAGTGCAGATCGTGAACACCATTGCAAAGCATGAAGGAAAGTGTGAAAAAAAGTGCGAAGCCCAAAGTCTTTGCGCTCACTCTCGTGCTTTGTGCCCACTCGTGTGCTTTGCGCTCGCTTTTGTGCCACACCCTGCCAACTAAGCTGCCTGTTGTGCAGGCTAGACATGATTTATACTAAGCCAAGTCCTCGTACTTTGTTTAGGAATGTGACATTTGTTGCGAGAAGTTAGAACAGTTCTGGGAAGAGACCAGTGAGGAGTGGCATTATAAGGCAGCTGTGCGCATTGATGGCAAGGCAAGTATCTGTACACTGCACATGTGTTTAGTGTCTTTAGCTTGTTTTTGTGCTGAGCATTACAGTTGTTTTGCAGACCTACCATTACTTGTGCTACCAAGATGTTAAAGAGGTGAGTTTTACAATTCGATTATAATCAACCTTGCTTTATCGCGCTACGTATTTGTTTTGAAAAAAAAAATCGCTTATGAAAAGGCCAAATTAAAACTATTTACTGTCTTATTTTTTCTTCCTTTCTTTCTGATTACCATTTTGTAATTTTCTCGTAAACTGGTGTTGCGTTAACCTCGTTCCCTGGGAAGGTGAGAGACCCTGGGCATGAAGTTGATGTTGCGTTGGAATAATTTACGTGATTAGTGTGGAACCAACATACAGAAATTCTACGTTCGCAATTGAAGTTTAAACCCGTTATTGATCGCTTCGGCAAATATAATACAACTTTTACAACTTCAGTGCATTACTGTACTATTAAAGTATCGTGCATTCTATTCTGTGAAAAAAATCCGTTTCTGAGTTGTGGATGTGGGTAAAATAACTAAAATAATATGACATGAGTGTGAGGCCTTGCCGTTGCCACTAGGAAAGTTTTTGATTAGTTTTTGACGGCCACTCAAAATGCGACAACTGGCCTTTCGTTTGCAAGTTGAGACTTGTGATATCCCCAAGAGGGAATGTTGGATTTGACAGTTTAAAAGGAGCTACGTGACGATATTTTGAGTTATTTCTTCGACAACCTAAATTATCCTTAAAATTTGGTAAACCTAAAAAATAATAGTTTGCTAAGGAAGAGAAACACCAAAGGCGTGATACTAAACCAAAAAGGAACAAGCATGGCTGAGGATGGAGAAGATTGAAACGGATTTGGAAATGACGATTTTGAAAAATTTCGGCAGTGCACGAACGATGACGTAGCTCCGTTAAGGTCTCCCTCGACAGTTCCGTGTTAAGATTGGCCGGTTCAAGTAGAAGCCAGCAAAAAGTTGTCAAACTATTCTAAAGTGGCACGGTATGCAGCGTGACACGGTAAAATGTGCAGCTAATTCTTACATGTGTCTTGCTCATTGGCTGGCTGGCGAGGCTATCACAATGGTTTGCGGCTGATGTAGCAGCAGCGGCAGCAGCAGCGACAGCGCAAGTCTCTACAGGCCTGCAAGAACTTAGCACCTCACGTCTTGTGTGCATTGTGTTTCTCCCTTCCATTTTGTGTTATGCATGTTGCGACTGTGGTTTGCTTTGCTTTGCTTTCATCCTGTGCCATCTAGAACCAAGCGCAGATAGAAGAGGATGACAACGAACTAGAGAAAGATGAGGAGAAAATGGACACGAGTATCGAAGAAAATTCGCCGGTAAAGGACGAAGCTAAAACAGAGGTCAGAGACGAGGGCGGTAGTAATGGCGATGAATCGAAACTCCCGGAAACGAAGGAAGCGAGCGAAATTAAATCGTTAGAAGGAGAAAAGACTATTAAATCAGAAGCGGAGTCTTCCGGGAAAGACTCTTGTAAGGTAGAGGGCGTGGTTAGTATGTCTAGTAATGCTGTTGACAATAAAGAAAATGAAACGAAGGGTGATGATAAATAGTCACTCTTATGCACCGGGCACCGTGTTGGTATCCCGTCCGCGACCAGCCTGTTCAAACTGCCACAGTCCGGAAAATCACACATAGGATCATTCCTTTGTTTATTAACCTCCCTTGTCCGTCCGACGGTTAAGCATAATTTTATTCCTGTGTCAAGTTGATCATGATCTCGATTAATTTTAATTTTTTTTTGGCATAATATAAATACGTTGTACATGTGTATCTATCGACAGTTTGTTCCTCTTCCTTGAAAACAACTGAAAATTCTTTAGTGAAACGCTGATCTCCCTTAGATCAATAGTTTTTGTCATTTCAAGCGTTCCCTGCGCGCCTCAGTAGATTTAGCAGCGCTAGTGGGATTGCTGCCTTTCGATCATTTCTAATCCGAATCGACACTTTTGTTGGGAGAATGAAGGTAGTTTGAGCGTGGTTCCTTTAGCCTTATCAAGGATGGCAGAAAACCTAAGAGGTTTGTTTACTAGCAGTGTCCTTGCTGCTCCGATGTACAATCCCTCGAAACAGAGGAAATAAAGAAATTCTTAATATGTGTTGAAGTGTGATTTTACTATTGGACAATCCCGTGGAAAGGAAATGTATGGCGATGTTTTTATTATAAGCAAAGTTCATAGAATTGTTATTAATTTTGTATAGTGTTGTGTTCCACTAAGAGAGGAAAGCGAGTTTCGCGGTTCGAGTCATGCATATAGCGCGCGAGTTTTGTGTGCGCTTCTGAGAAACAGGTACATTTTTTCTGTTTGTCCCTGTTTTTCAGGTTACAGTCGGGCACATTTTAATAAGCTTTCCGATTTCAGAAATGAACTTCACTGTAACGATTCTTCAATACTTGATGGTTTCTCAATGTACACTGATCTCCATATAATGAAGAATAAAACATTTGGAACTTCATATAATCTCTTGGTCATGACTCTGTCTTTACCTTGTAAGTTACAACTAACGTTCTGAGAATTTCCTGGCCCATCGACAGTGAAGAGACAGAGATAAGATCCCGGTTTTTCGAAGGGTGGTTAACTCTGTCCAGTGGATAACTGTTAAGGTAGCCTCCCAAGCAGACGTCCTTTGGGATTCGTCACACGTTCCTTCCCCACGGACGTCTGCTGAAGTGACAGTCCACTTCCGTTCACAGGCCGTTTATTCAATTAAAGAAAACAATCAGTATTGACTCATTGCATGACAGCTAGCCTATCACATTCTCCGATTCGTTGTCCTAAAACTGGAAAGTTACCTCGGAAGTGGTCGTTCGATTCAGCAGACGTCCGTGGGGAAGGAACGCGTGACGAAGCCCAAAGGACGTATGCGTGAGAGGCTACTGACAAATTACGCTCTCCACTGAATAGTGATTTATCCCGTTGATTGCGTTATCCACGCTTAAAATTGCCTGTTGCAGTGCCTGCCTCACTGCTTGAGTTCTAGCCCACAATCCCACGCGTACCATACTCCAGAGGCACACCTGAGGCAGTTGCCGCGCAGCGTCCTATTGGGTCTGAGACACATCGTTACATGACCTTATATGGCCCTGTTGTCGTCCCAGCTACATTTTCTTGTGTAGAGGCTAGGATTAGCGCCCAAGGGTACTATTATACCCCCCCCCCCCCCCACCGGCAAGGGTATTTACGGTGTTGCCGTTCAACTTGCATTTTGGGCGACGTTGCTGGGACTGATGTCCTGGAAGCGGCGCTTTCCCCAACCCACAGAAACAACAAATTCGATTCCCTTCCTGGTTGGTAAAAAAGGGAATAAAAATAACAGTTACAGAACAAGGAAGATGACCATGCAAACTACTTTATTTAACACATTTCTGTACCTGAATCTGTAATATAAAATTTAATAAAATAACATGATGCACCAGTCATTTGAAACCCCCGCACCCCTCTCCCCCCATTTGGGGATACCCGAGACAAACCGGGGGTTTTCACTTGCTTTAGGTTCCCGGGTAGTCGGGGAATGCAACTTTTTTCACGGCTTCGCTATACAATGCGGGGGTTTGGTGGGGATTTCACTCGTGGTTCGCGACCTCTTTTAGAAGGCTGGCTACAAGTTGCATGTTCATACCAAACATGGAGGCTGATGAAGAAGGTATGTTTGCCTAAGAAGTGAAAACGAAGAGGAAGGGGAAAATAACTAACCTTGACTTCAGTGGTATGAAAAAGTCCTGTGATGTTTAGAAGGCAGGGGAGTTCACTCCGAATTTTTTCCCCACAAGGCGGGGCTTGCACTGCATTTCACAGACAGTAAAAGTGAATGCCCCGGTTATCCCCCAATGGGGCGTGGCGGGGGTTTCACATGACTGGTGCACAACTAGCCTTTGTTTTACTGTCTAATTCCTCTCTTTCTTATTTTCACTTTATCGAAAAACAGACTGGAGATATTTGACGGTAAAAACTGCCAAGTTAAAGGTCTCTTCTACGCTCTTAAATTATATAAAGAATTTCATTTGACAATTGCGTTTCAACTTTTTGAAGCGTTCTTTTCGTCAAGGGATGACAGTTGCAAAACGGGACGCAATAATTTTAGCGAATTGCGCAGATAGTCAGCACTTGTTGAGGAATCAAGATACAATGTTGTTATCAGAGTACTGACCGAGTCCGGATTGTCGGAATCGTCAGCCGCGGTGTTCAAACATCCTGCAAAGTGCGTCGCCAGCAGAGAAATCTCTTCCAAAACCGCGTCTGTCATTTTCCGTACGCACTGAGCACGCACAAGGGATGACGTTTCCGCCGCGTGTTCTGCCTGGTGAAGCAAAAGTTCCGTAAACTTGTGAAATAATTCTACGGTTCGCGCCGTGAGTTCCGCCATACTTGACACGGCTGCGGTATAAATTTCAACCCCATCCTTGCTTCCTGGCGAGTCGTCTTGTTCTTGTACGCATTTTGCTATCCATTTCCTCGCTCTATCCTTAGAGGCGACAATTTTGTCCGCGTTAAGCGGCAGATTGAGCGACTTGACGTTCCCTACAACTTCAGATTTGAAGTCGTCTCCTTCGGCTAGTTCGTCATCCGCATCATTTTCTTCGATGCGAAAAACTTCCTCCACAGCTCGTAACAAAGGCTTTACACCATCGAGTTCCTCTTCTGTCAGATCAATGATGCGGGATTCCAGCTGATGACAAAATGGCAACACACTTGTTAAAATCTACATTCGAGCCTAGCTAATCTCTTTTAATCATGAACACAGACCACCCAAACAGAATAGTGGCATTTAGACCGCTGCGCATCTCCGGTTCCTTCAGCATGAAGTACACTAAATACACTTCTGCCTCCATCCCCACCCTTAGAGCAATGGGATACTAGTTCCCAGTTACAAATTGTACACGGTTAGAGACAAACGCTAAGAAGTACATACAACGCACTATAAACCATTACTGGGCTATCATTTCTTCTCTTAGAAAAATTTCCAGGTACTTTTCAGCTAGCCCTCGCAAATGACACATTTTTCTTTGAGCATTAAATGCTGAGGCTATGTGTACATGGGACCATTTTTAAACGGATCCAAATGGATTCGGTCCAAAAATCGGACTGGATCTAGACCTTGCGTTTGCACGGGACCGTTCTGGATCATATTTGCATGGAAAGGGCGCGTTATAAATCTTTAATTATTATTATTGTAACACTACAAACCTTGGCTTCGCTGTCACGTGACAGCATCTCTAGTGCCTCTAAATGAGCAAGTCCTTGAAACTTGTCAAACTCGCTAAACAGGTCTGTGATGGGTGTGGTCCCCTGCGCTGGTACAGCTTTCTGTTCGGAGACTTCCTTGGCTTCCTTTAAAATCTAAATACAGAATTCTTCAAATGTAACTTAAAGGGAACCTCCACTCTTTCGACAAGTTGACTTTGACTTGTTTGAAGTAGTACATGAATTTCAAATTTTGCCGGATAAGCGAGAAATATCATTTAATAGCAACAAAAAATGGACATTTTGGATTTGATTACGTGTTGTGGTTGCCCTATTGTTTCACATAAAAAATGCTGTGCTTTATAACAATAGCGGCAACCACAATACGTCATCAAATCCAAAATGGCAGCGTTCAGGAAATTTAAAAGTGATAATCTTTTCCCATCTTTTGTTGCTAATAAATCATATTTCTCCTTTGTCCGGTAAAATTTGAAATTTAGGCATTATTACAAACAATTTAAGGTCAATTTTTCAAAAGAGTGTAGGTTCCCTTTAAAACCCTAAAACTGGTGTACAGTGTATTTGCATCTACAGTATCAAAGGCACTCTTTCTGCTGTTCTTTGCACATATTACATGCCTACAACGCTGTATAGTTTTTCTGATAGGAGAAATAGATTGTCAAGCTATAAAACAGTATTTAAAGGGGCATTGTCATGGTGATTGTCATCGTGCAAAAAATGCTCCTGCAGAATTGTAGCCTGCGTAGCTGGCGGGATTCGCGGCGAAGTGCTTTTGTTTTTGGGAGGGCCGTCGTCGTCGGAGCGGCAAAGCCATGGAGAGATTGGTGAGGGGTCGAGTTGAAATCCCGCCTGCTCTAATGGATGGGTTTTTTGGAATTATGCGTTCACGCAGTGAACGAGAATTTCGGATTGGCTGATAGTGGTGAAATGCCAATCAAATGTTAATTGATACTTCATCTTTCCCACGCTGGCGGTCACAGAAAAATATCCGTGATCACCAACAACAAATTTGCATTAAAATTAAATGGACGGGCTCGTTATCGCAAATATTCAATGCAAGTTGTCATAAACATCCCGGAAAATTTCAGCTCTGGTGAGAGCTAAACATTTTGTGCAAGCACTAACGAGCCAAAACAATCCGCAACGGCAAAACATGCAAATTACTAAGGTGTCAAATTCTACTAACAGCTACAGGAAACTGTCAGGAACCCGTGGGAAACCGTGCAAACCTGCGAAGTCCTATGACCTCTACACATTGTGGTCAACTTAAAACGCCTCCAAATAGCACTATTACAAATAAATAGAAAGCAAAAAGGGTCGGAAGACCGAATTAATGTCACGAACTTTGCTGCGATTGGTCACTGCACAATCAACATTCCTGAAATATTTCAGGTTTTCACGGTTTTCTTAGCAAGGCTGTAAACCTGTCAATAAACACATTACACCTCGCTCTCTGATTGGCTTACCGTATTTAATTAGATCACTGAAGGCGATAAAAGTGGGCGGCTAGCAAAACCCATAAGCAATGAGGCAGGCGGGAAATTTCAACTCGCACGGCTTCGCCGCTTGACCTTGTGGGCTTCGCCCAAGAATGCTGAGTGAGTAGCTCGCACCCTCAAATCCCGCCGGCTACGCAGGCTAGCAGAATTGCAAAGAAGATGTCAGGAAGAGCAAACCATAATAGTTGGCTTCCCATTTTCTCAGGAGTGGGCTTGAGAATTTGAAAAAAAAAGGCAATTTTTTTCAATTTCAAAACTAAACCATTACTTTTGGTTTTGGTTGCTAAAATGGCATGACAATGCCCCTTATATTAGTCTTCTCAAATGTCATTTTCCGTATCAACTCTAATGAGATTGGTTACATCCTTTGACTTTATCAAACCATGGATTATATTATTATAATCCATGATCAAACTATGACACAGACACTGGTTACTTACGAGTTCAAACTCCTAGGATGGAAAACTCTATCTCACCAGAAGTAAATATAAAGAGCTCGGCAGTTTCCAGGTCTTGATATGGGTTGACTCCAGAATATTTACGTTTTAGATTTGAAATACAAGAACCTGCATATAACCTAAGGGACTCTTAGCTATACTGGCACCATTTTATGGAACAGTCTTAATCAGGCTCTTAATCATGATGCAAGGCATAGTTAATCAACTTTCCAAGGCATTCATGGACAGCTCAGCATTTATAATGACTTCCTTTTTAAAATTGTTAAGTGTTTACTCTAAAACTTTGTTACTATTTTTATATCCATTCTATAGTAGTTAAGTAATAGCTGATGAATTACCACTCTGCTCAGTGTAAAAATAAAGATTATCCCCCTCTCTCTCTCTCTCTCTCTCTCTCTCTCTTGATCTCAGCACATACGCTGAAAAAACACAGATCATACCCTGAAAAAACACAGCTCACACCCTGAAAAAACACAGCTCATACCCTGAAAAAACACAGCTCATACCCTGAAAAACACAGCTCATACCCTAAAAAACACAGCTCATACCCTGAAAAACACAGCTCATACCCTAAAAAACACAGCTCATACCCTGAAAAAACACAGCTCATACCCTGAAAAAACACAGCTCATACCCTGAAAAAACACAGCTCATACCCTAAAAAACACAGCTCATACCCTGAAAAAACACAGCTCATACCCTAAAAAAATACAGCTCATGCCCTGAAAAAACACAGCTCATACCCTGAAAAAATACAGCTCATACCCTGAAAAAACACAGCTCATACCCTGAAAAAACACAGCTCATACCCTAAAAAACACAGCTCATACCCTGAAAAAACACAGCTCATACCCTGAAAAAACACAGCTCATACCCTGAAAAAACCTAACCTGAGAAAGGCTTGGCCCTTTGCCAGCAAGCTGTTCCCTTTTATGTCTCAGCCCAGGATCGCCCTCAGCCAGAACATTCATTGTCTTTTTGCCAATGAATTCTAAAGCATCCAGTCCACCTGACACAAAATCTTTCCCAGTACTCTGCACCACACTTGTTAAGCTTGTAACACCAAACCCAGTGAAAAATGAATCACCAACAGCTGAGAAGTGAAACACAATGAATTTACAAGTACTGAAGGTTAACAAGTCACCACAGAAAGGTCCTCAGATTACAAAAGCCAAACAGGTCCGTAGACGGGCCCGAGACTACAGGAATGCTTGTCATCTTGCTTTCTAAAGGGGTGTAAATTTCGTAGTTTTGATTTCACTCAGGGTGTTCTGGGCAATATGCCAATATTTTTAGCCCTCAACGTCTTATTTAGGGTTGCACACAAAGAAATAAATTTTAGTATTTTGGTACCTCAAAAAAGCTTGAGCCACAGCCAGATTAGTCTTGTTTAGGAGCTTACATGTAATTCAAAATTCAAAAAAAAAAAAAAAAAATTCAAAATTTCTGACAAGCACCCCCATCTGATTCCCAGGGGGCCCCTCCCCCAGGCATAAAAGCCGTTTTAGATCTATGTACCCCAGAACCACTAACCTTCACTTTCACCCTTGCTCTCCACAAGTGTTTCTTGACTTTTTGCTTCCTCTTGTTTTTCCTTTACTAGCTTTTCTTCTGCTTTTACCTTACGTGCCACCTCTTCCGGGTCAGGGACGCCCAGTGATGTCTCCACTGTCTCAATGACAGAGGACAGCCCTGACGTCACAGAAGCTGTTGCTTGAGACAGCATTGATGTCCAACCTCCCCATCCCCACCCACCAGCGGAGTTTGATGATTCTTGAACTGGCTTCTCTACTGGACTGTAAGGGGAAAGCAAACAAATATTGAAAGCCATTCTTATAAATTAAACTGGAATAATCCTCAGTCAAAAAAATACAATGAAAATGCTACAATGAAAAACCTGACAACTGATGGCTGGTGGCTGAGGTGGGATACCAAATGGAAAAGGGAAGGGACTGCCTGCTATAAGAAACCCCATAGTCCCTCCTAACACAATCTTGGGTCACTATTCCCCAGTATAAATAGCCTTCATGCTTGTTTAATACCAGCCAATTGAAACTCCCCAACTGGCACAATACTACTCTACCCCACCCCTACTCCTGACACACACACACACACACATGTAACGAAATATTACCTGTCACGCGTGTCCTTGACTTCGTCGACACACGTTGATTCCGAAGTAACTGTCTGTTGATCTTTACCTAAGTGTTCAGACGCTTCTTTTTGTCCATCACCTTCTCTCTTTCCAGGATTTTCCTTGGCTACCAGTTCATTCTCGCTTTCCGGTGACTGATCCTGTTTCACTTCTGGTCTGTTTGCTTCACTACCATCACCTTTCTCGTCATTTTCTCTCTCGCTTTTAGTACCCTTTGCTTCATCCTCAGGCGATTTCGGTGTGTTAATATTTATCTTATCAGTGCCTTCCTCGACAAGTTCTGTGTCCCTTGATTCAGAACCTTGTACGTTCTTCCCTGAAGATGTCGAGCGATCACCAACCACATCACGATCGTCCCCTGCAAGTGTTTCTACCTTTTGTTCTCCCTGTTCTATATTATCATTCATTTTGCTAATTTGTTTCCCTTCTTCTGCAGCTCCGGCTTTCACTCCATCTCCTGAAGTTACCTGACCTCTTCTTGACGTATCATCCTTGCCAACCAGTTCTTTCAACATGGAATTTGCAGATCCAATGTCAGCTGACGTGGCGGATGGAGACTTCACAGTTTTGGTGCCTTCTTCTCCTTCATCCGCGCTTTCGAAATCTTCTTCTTCGTCGCTACTTCCTCCCTCTGTTGTTTTATTTCTGGAAGTCTTATCCATGTGTTCTCCACTAACACCGCGTGAGAAAATCTACGAAAAATAACCAACCATATATATACAGCACATCTACTCTTCTGAGTAAAGAAGGACTGGAAGGACTGGGTACTATTGTTGTTTCCCTCGCGAGTAGCCCGCGAGTCAACCGGCAAAAACCCGCGAGGAAATTCACGAATACTGAGCTTTACTCGAGAACGGCACATTGCACAGACCTGAACCTTGGAGAAACTGTCAATTTATTTTTCTCTTGTAATATATTAGTCTGCCTATCACGTTGAGATTTGTCATTTGACGAAGTTTGATGCTTTTGGGTCGAACAGAGACCAAGTTGTGGACCTTCAAACATGGTTGAAAATCCATACAAACGTCTCCGTAAATAATTAATTTTGCACTATGTTTCAAAGTCCATAACTTGGTCTCTGTTCGACCTAAAAGTATCAATCTTCGACAAATGACAAATCTTAACGTGATAGAGTCATTTTATCGATTGGTTGAAATGTGAAACTCGCCCCAGTTCCCTGTGCAATTCCGAAATGGTCAAGATGTTTTTGGTGGTCGCAAGTCTAATCCCCTTCACGCAGAAGGGATTCTTCCAAAACGGAAGATTTTCCCGACTAATAATCGTTAAAACGGCGTGAAGATTTACTTGGAAAAGGAAATTAACACTATCAAATGCTTTAGATCTCGACTTGGCTAGGCTGACTTTTTCAAGTTTGACAATATAATTTGGTTTTATCAACCC
>OX393568.1:22693977-22799744 GCA_947652115.1 Blastomussa wellsi | reverse complement strand
CCATTTTATAACCGAGCAAGGAACTGGGAATGAATATCTAAAACCAATTTAATATTTAATCGAAAACTTTAAGCATGTCACCGGAAAGAGCATTCACACATATATTTGAGAGAGTTTTGTATGGATTGGGGGGGGGGGGGGGGGACAAGCGTACTCTCTTGTTTCAGGATTTTTGAAGATCCACCATTAGCTTCCCTATTCTCTAATCATGCTAAAATTTTACAAACTGACTACGGCTTGGATGCTCTTTAACTTTTGAACCCAATCTTTTGCCCGTTTAGAAAATGGGTAATAATTTCAGTACCGTTATACTAAAAAGCTGTGGGAGGCTCAGTGGCCTAATGGTTAGTGTGCTGGACTCCGGATCGGACGGTATGGGTTCGAGCCTCTAGCCGGGGCACTGCGTTGGGTTCTTGGGCAAGACACTTTACTCTCACAGTGCCTCTCTCAGGTGTATAAATGGGTACCGGCGAATTTACTGCTGGGGGGTAGCCCTGTGATGGACTAGCATCCCATCCAGGGGAAGTAGAAATACTCTCTGTCGCTTCATGCTACAGAAACCGGGATAAGCTCCGGCCTGATGGGCCACTAGGCCCGAATGCAGACTTTACTTTTACTAAAAAGCAGAAGAATCCCCATGACAGCGATTGCCTCTTTAAATGTTGCAATATGCATCCACTAACGAATTCCTGGCTAAATTGTTAGGAACTCATGGTCACTTATTAACAAACTAGTTAATAAGCGTGGAATTTACCACCCTAATCAAAGAAGTTACCCGTGCAGTAGATATTCATATTTCAAGTCACGCTAGCGTTTTATTATTTATGAAATTGCGCTATCTTCCATCAGTAAAAAATCCAAAACATCATAAACTTCAATTTCATGAAAGTTTCATATGAAAACAATGCTGAGGTTTGGGTTTTATGCAAATGACCTGTTATTAAAATGCGCGAAGATTTTTGAGAAGCAACGAGTAATTCGTCGGGACGCAGAAAAAGTTAAGCCCAAGAACTGAGTCTACTTCAATGTAAGTAAAAGTGATTTTCATAACTACAAATTCAGTTCAGACATGGAAGCCGTACTTTTACTGATATCTAGGTATTAACAGTAGGGTTTACAATTAAAAGTATAAAACCATGCAGGTCACCATATGGTAAAATTCACACTATTAATGTGTTCACAGAAGGCTGAAATATCTGCAAAACTATATAACTTCCAATATGTTAAGAGAAAATATTAGCATTTTTTCCTCAATTTTTTAGGCTTCGTTGCTGGAATCCTTTTTTAGTAACTGAAATGTATCTAATTAAAACATGCAAAACGCGACAAAGAATAACAAGATTTGAGCTTTCTGATGCATTTGTGTAAATTAATTTGTCCGTAATGAAAATTACTGATATGAAACTATAATTGTTGAATTTTAATGATTTATTTTACAATTAGATTTCAAAAGAATTTTATGCAGAATTTCTAGAGAAAACAAGCTCGATAATTTTCGCTAGAATGTTTTTCTGCATATCATTGATAGCTATCACCTGAGTGACGTCATCTATCACATGCACATTTCGAAGAAATACTTTCTCATTTCTTCAATTTGAACCATTATATTCCAATGGTTTTACAGATCAAAACGTTCAAAGAACAGTCCATCTAGGCAAAATATGAGGCTTTTTAGATACATAGAGGAAATGAAACGAAATCAGATGCCTTTAATTGTTAGTTATCGTTTCGAATCTTCCCGCAAAATCAAAGCTGTGAAAACGTGATGCAGATTCTCTTGAAAATCAAACGCCTTCACAGGTAATTAGGTAATCTTTGTCAACAAATGACAATTCTTCTTTTAACCACTTGAAGGCATTTCATGTAAACAGTCGAGTTTTGGGGAGTGGTCACGCTCAACAGCAAGCCGCGTCTTGATTAACGAACAGTGTAAGTATCAATCAGTGCTATCGGATGATTCTGTTAAATATAACCCTGATAAGCTAGGATAGAAGACTTCGTCTCTTTGCAGGCCAAAGCCCCAACTGAAATCAGACGACCTCATAAGGCGTGGCGCAGACGACGAAAACCCTTTTGTCAGAAAGAGCCAGCACTAATGTAGAGGTGTTAATGTACAAGGAACGAATCTGAAGTTTGATTAGAACTTTCCAAATCAGGTAAAAAGAAACACATTTTGTCAATTTTTAACTTTTTTTCATTTTGAATAATTAGTGTAGCACTGTTCGATTTTCATACATCTTGCCCCTTCCCAGTGGGAAGGGGAATTGATTCTTAGCATGAGATTTTTACCAAAGTTAGTTTGTCAAGACTTGGTGAATGCCAAAGTTTTATTGTATGGCAAATTTACAAAGAAACATAGTGGATGAAAATGACACCTTTGTTGAATGTGCACAAACGTGTACATAGCTTTTTCGCTCCTAGATTAAGATTATCATTAAACAGGAGAGGGGTGGGTGGTCTAAACGAGCAGTGGTTCCCAGGAGGGGGTATTACCTTACATATTGGATAGGAAGGATAGAGAAAACGGAATTTGATACCCTATTTAAAGCCGAAACACGAAAAATGACACCCTATTCTAGGAATAAAAGAAAACTAAGAAAGGTATGAACAGGTCAATCTTAACGGATTGTTCAGTGTAAATATACCCTTTCTTTTTTGCTTCACTTGCCGTTTACGTACTGCAATTTTAGACGATACAATTTCGATACCCTATCTAAGGATCACACCAGGATAAATGGCAAAAGGAAAAAAAATGATACCCTATTTAGATCGAGAACCTAATAAAACCATACCCTATCCCGCGGCACACACCTATATAGACAGCGCATACCTATTTTGCCCATAGTATACCTAAATAGCCCATATATGGGAGTATCCCCCCAGCCTACTAAGAAATGAATTGTTTTGGTGCAGACTAAGAACAAGTTTCAATATTTTTTCGACACAAACAGGAAATAACTACAGACATGCAGTCGTTCGATAAGGCATGGAAGTATTCACTGTTCATGAAGAACCCCAAAGAACGCGCTGGAATTCTGTCGCGTCTTTTCTTCTCCTGGATGAATACTATAATGAATATTGGTAACAGGAGACTTCTGGAACACAGCGATTTATATCCGCTCCTCGACGAAGACAAATCTAAGGGCTTGACAGAAAAATTGGAACAAACATGGCACGAGGAAATACGAAACTCGCACATCAGAGGACGAAAGGCGCGTCTGTCCAGAGCGATGATTAAGGTGTTACCGTGGAGCGACTACGCACTAGCGAGCCTTTCTCTGTTTATTGGCGTCGCTTGTAACATTTTACAACCTTTGTTCCTTGGGCTTTTGTTATCCCTCCTGCTGCATTCTGGGACTATGCGACAAGACCGCTGGTTGTTTACCTTTGCTGGTGGGCTCTGCTGTAGCGCGTTGTTTCGTGTACTGGCTATGAATCAATGTCAGAGCAAAGTGGAGTATATGGGCATGCGCTGGAGGGCGGCCGCTATTGGTGTTGTTTACAAAAAGGTGGTGACATTAAAAAGTTAATAAGTATAAGCTATGTAAAACTTATATGAAAATACGTATACGGAAATACCCAGAGGCATTGGAAGATCGTAAGATCGAAAGGCTTCCAGAGATAAGTTTATTAGCTAAACAGCCTCATCCGAAATACAATTGCAAGCAGTACTTGCCTCTTAAAATGAACATCTTTCCTCCGTCTTCTCGCACACATCTTGTGCCAGTTTTTCGTTTTTCCGAACGTCTCACGTGCATATCTCGCGCTTTCCATATGATTAACTCATGATTTAAAATTATAAATGTATTTTACCTTCCAGATTTTTAAATTGCGTCTTAAAGACCTCACGCGTGTCCAACCCGGCCACATCATCGCTTTGGTTACCCACGATGCACAGCGCCTTGATCAGGTCTTCCAGAAGGTAGGCTACATTCTGCAGGGGCTCGTAGAGGTTGTCACGGTGACGTTCCTGATTTGGCGCCTTATTGGATTCCAGGCTGTGTCCGGGATCATTTTCCTGATCTTTCTCCTGGCCTATTACATTGGTATGTGGGATGTGTGCATGAAACTGCGCCTGCGCATTGCGCGCTGGACCGAGAGGAGAATGGGAATGATGAAGCATATTGTGAGTGGAATTCGCGCGATTAAGATGAACACGTGGGAATGGCCTTACAAAAACAAAGTAGAAGACATAAGGAGGTAAAATTACATTACAAATAGCGATAAAATAGAAGAAAATTATTCTGCATTTAAGCTAAGGCAGTACTATCAACCGTTCTTTTCATTTAGATTAAGAAAATGAGTTTCTCCTGAAACCATATTGCCGGGCCGGCGGACAATTAAAATAAATCTCATGTTGCAGAACGAAGCACACGAATGTCTGAGCTAACGAGTTATCATCACCAAAAAAAGTAACGATTCTAAAGTAAGGGCGCGTTCGTTTGGGATCAATCCGGAATAAGAATAATTGGAATAATGCGAGTAAGCGTTTGTTTGGGAGCTATTCTCATTCCGGGATACCTGGATTTCCATTCCGGCTATTCTGCTCCCAGGAGCAGAATAGCCGGAATATATTCCGGAATATATTCTTATTCCGGAATATCCCAAACGATTACGCCGTAAAAGTGGTGGTGCGACACCACCATAATATAATATTGACATTTCATGTTCAAAATTTAGGAACACCTAAACCTGAAGAAGGCTGGTTTTGGCAAGGCGAAATGTTGTTTAAAATACACCACCTTGTTTCAACGGTGCAGTAGTTTGACTTATCATCGTTCATTTATTTTTCACGTGTGGCTGATTAGATCTCCTGTGAGATCCAGCGTGCAATCAAGCAGGATCTTCGTCCACGGCTTTTGAATCCATTAATAAAATGTTTAAACAGATCTAAAAATATGAAAAGAAAAAATGAAGGCGGTCAAAAAATTCAGTTTTTTGACAATTTAGATCTGTTTAATAATAGTTAAACAGTTTAATAGATCGCTTCGGCAGTTCTCATTTAATATTTGGTCCGTTGCAGGAAAGAGCTTCAGTATGTTCGCCAAAAGAGTGCCATCCTCTCCACATTTGCGACCTTCCTTCACACGAGCTCCATTGTGGCGTGTTTTATATCTCTGACGACCCTAATCATCACAGGTGTTGAGTTAAACACGTATAACATTTTCATGGTGCTCGCCTTCATCCGGACAATCCGACTATCCGCCTCGTCAAAGTTCGCCGCTGGTGTAAACTTCATCGGCGCCGTTTCAGGATCACTCGGCAGATTACAAACATTTCTGGAACTTGAAGAGTCCGTTCAATCCGAAGACACCTACAGCAGGAAGAGAACACGCTCTAAGATCCGCTCTTTCTTAGATTTGACCGACACCGAAATGTCGGAGTACCTTTCTGTCGAAGACTTGACGAAGATTTCGAACGACATCAAGGTCGGAAAGAATGTTCCACAATACGAGCCCGCGCTCATCAAGCAGCAGTCTCTTGATATCCCGGATAACCCTTCCAATGATATCCACGTGACCTTTGAGAACGTGTCGTGTCACTGGGGAGGTGGGAATAAGTCAGTTGCCTTGAGAAACATCACCTTCAGGGCGGCCTCCAGAGAACTAACATTAATCAACGGTCCCACGGGATGCGGGAAATCCTCTTTGCTGGCAGCTATTCTTGGAGAACTCCCTCCGACTGAAGGGTATATTTCATGTGTGGGAAAGATTACATACGTGCCTCAGATACCCTGGCTTTTTTCTAACACGCTTCGCGAGAACATTTTGTTTGGTAAGCAGTTTAACCCGTTCAGGTATCAAGCGATCATTAACGCGTGCAACTTGCAAAAGGACATCGACAAACTTTCCGAGGGTAACCTGACAGTGGTGGGAAATAATGGTGTCAATTTAACTGATGATCAGAAGGCTCGTATAGGCATCGCTAGAGCAGCCTACTCAGACGCCGATATCTATCTCCTTGACGATCCCTTCAGCGCTGTTGATGCTCGAGTCGCCGAGCAGGTGTTTGGCAAGTGCATATGCGGGTTGCTCTCTAAGCGAATCCGGATCCTTGTGAGCCGGCAGTTACAGTACGTGGAGCAAGCGGACCAGATCCTGACCATGCGCGCCGGGACTATTATCAACGAGGTGACGTCACAAGTCATGGGGTACAGGTCGGTGAAGCTCCATTCTCCCGGTGAATCACGTGAGCGAGAAAAAAAGTGCCCCAGTAATAAGACAGTGGAGTTCGCCATCGAGGAAGAAATCCACGAAAAGTACCGCACCCGCACAAACCTGTTTGAGGAAGAAGAAATGATGGGGCCTGTATCGTGTACTGTTCTGTGGAATTATCTTAAAACAGGCGCATGTCTTCCATTTATTGTTGTGTTCGCACTGTTTACCTTCACTGTTCAAGGTAGGTTAATAGGAAAAGGGACTTCTATTCACCTCGACAGAAAATATATTATAATTTGGCCGCCATTTTGTGTTTTTGGAACACTAATATGGCTGCCGTGACGTCATATGAAAGGTTAAGGTTGGGGCTCATTAGGCGACTAGAAGTATTTCTACTCCCCCCTGGATGGGATGCTAGTCCATCGCAGGGTTACACCCAACATTATTTCGCCGCTACCCATTTATACACCTGAGTGGAGACAGGCACTATGAGAGTAAAGTGTCTTGCCCAAGAACACAATGCAGTGCCCCGGCCAGGGCTTGAACCTGGACCGTCCGATCCGGAGTTCAGGACGCTAGCCTCTCATATGAAAACGCTCTATTAAAAAGGAGAGTTTGAAGTGTCTTGGACATGGAACTGAAAGGGTTATCTTATCTGTCTTACAGGGGCCATTCTTATCCCGGATATATGGCTACTGCGCATGAGCGAGTCCGCCAATCTGCTGAGCCTGGATCAAACCAGCTGGTATATTTACGCTGCCATGGTCGGTGGAGTCTTCATGCTTTCAATCATGCGCGCGTCGGTCTTCTTTGCCACGACTCTGCGCTCGTCAGAACGTCTTCATCAGAACATGGTCATCTCTGTTCTGAAGGCACCCGTAGCTTTCTTCAACACCAATCCGATGACAAGCATTTTAAATCGTTTCTCCAAAGACATCGGCTGTATGGACGAGTTGCTTCCGAGCGTGTTCCTGGGCGCTATTCAGATGATTCTATTTGCCATTTCAGCCTTCGTCCTCCCCGTGGTCTTCAATCCGAGCGTGCTTTTGGTTGGGTTGCCACTCTTCGTTTTGTTTCTCATCTTGTGGCGCTTCTTCCTCAAGACCGCGCGCCAAGTCAGGAGACTGGAGATCAGTTGTCGCAAACCGGTGATCTGTCATTTCTCGGAGACGCTGATGGGACTGGTGACTATCAGGACTCACGGCATGCAGAAAACGTTTACAGAGGAGTTTTATGGGTTCGTATTTTAAATTTAAAGTGCACTGCGTAAAACTAATCGATACAAAATCTAGGACTATAAAACAGTCTTTTTGGTGAGAAATTGTTTACAGTGGGAATCACAGATTTGGATCGAGCGGGAAATTATTTTGTGACTGAACTCTCGTGCGCGAGGTTCTCGCTAAATGGCGAGTCGCGTGTCAATATCTTGAGAGAAATTACCGTCAATCAGTTATTCGGTTTGGTGATTTTTCCGTTCTGCGTTGTGTTAAGCACGGAATTGCCTTTTCTCCCCGTCCAATTTAAAGTTTGCGTAAGGTTCCAAGAAACCTAATTGGTTACTTTGTTTTGTTTCATCACTAGTTACCAGGACTCTCACAGTCAAGGATGGTGCACAAACACCTCATGTTGGAGCTGGGTCGGGTTTCGCCTCGACACGGTGTGCGTGCTGTTCATGATATCAGTAGCTGCCGGAGCATTTTATGTTAAGTTGGATGCTGGTACGTAAGAATACAAGTTGTTGATATTTGTGCTGTTCTGCATAGCCAATTTTGCAGCAAGGAGCAGTCACAGGATTAGGGCAGATTCATTCTCGTCCCCAGAGGCCGCGATTCGTTTGTCAGCGCCAACAATCGAGACCTCTGGGAAGGTCCAACAGCGGAAGTCCACGAATCACGGACTACGAATCCCGTACTCTGCGCATGCACAAAGTCAAATCCGACAAATCTGATTGGCTGAAAGCTATAAAATGTGTTTTCTACGCATGCTCATAATTTGGTTGCGGTCAGAGGTCGTGATTCTTGGTGCTGACCAAAAGGATCGCGGCCACTGGGGACGAGAATGGGACAGCGAGAATGCGCAATCAATACAATAAATATTGTTTGTAGTTTAATTTTATATGTAACAAACCTGATGAATTTTTTAACCGTGTTTAAATAAAGATTTGAGATTGAGATTGATTGAGACTAAATCGCTTAATGTGTCTATCCCTGTAAATATTGCGCACGATTTTTGGCAGGCTTTCCGAGTATCATGTGCAACGTTTGTATGAGTAGAATTCCATTTTACTTCTTCGGCATTTTGTGAAAAGTTTGTATGCTATCGGCAACAGCTTTATGGTACACGAGGGTGTGAAGTTAAGCCCCGATCAAACGGCGCATGATAGCTGATGATAGTTTTAACTCCCAGAACTATCATCGACTATCATGAAGATTTTGAACAAGTTCAAAGTGAATAATAGTTGATGATAGTGCATCATAGTTCGTGTTCAAACTGAGATGATAGCTGGAACTATCATCGACTATCATCAACTATCATGACCGTTTGATCGGGGCTTAAGATTAGTAGCTAGGCTCACATGAAATCAGTCTAGCTCCTATATACCGCTACATTCAATAATCCTGTAAGTTTTAAGGGTGATATGTATGAGAAACATGGTAAATTTACATAAATAAACTGGATTGTACGTGTAAAGAACGATTGGCAGACAACAAAGAACAGAATTTCTAGTTAAGTTTACTTTTTGAAATTATTTCCAGCAATATCCATTCTGTCGCTGATCTATGCCCTGCAGTTGTCACATGACATGTCGCAAAATGGAATCAAACGTTGCTTTGAGGTGGAAAACTACATGAGTGCTGTTGATCGGAACCTGGCCTGCTCTGGAATCGAGCCGGAACCTGGGTACGCTATTGAGATTCAACCTCCTGTACCCTGGCCGAAAGATGGAGAAATCAGCTTTGAAAACTTATCATTAAGCTACAGCAGAGAAGGATCGAGAGTGCTGAAAGACATTTCCTTTTCCGTATACCCTGGCGAGAGATTTGGCATCGCGGGGAGACCTGGAGCCGGAAAGTCATCAATTGCGCATGCACTATTTCGAATGGCCGACTGCGTAGGCAAGATAACAGTGGACGGCGTCAAAATCAATAACCTAGACCTTCAAGCGAGTAGGCGTGGTATGTCAATCATCACCAAAGAGCCAATACTTTTTATGGGCTCATTGCGCATGAACGTGGACCCGTTTTTGAACCACACCGAGAAAGAAGTCTGGGAAGTCCTAGAGAAGTGTCACTTGAAATCCTGGGTCGAGAGCCTTCCCAAACAGCTGTACCAGGACCTCGCGGATTGTGTAGCGACACTGGGACCCAGTGAGCGACAACTCATCTCTTTTGCGCGTGCGTTGCTTCACAAGAGCAAGATCGTTGTAATAGACGAGGCGTCTTCCCACGTGGATTACAGAACGGACCGGCTTATCCAAGAAGTGATCCGAACCTGGCTGTTGGACAGCACCGTCGTCACTATACCACATCGCCTAAGTACCATTATCGATTACGATCGCGTCATGGTGCTGGACCGGGGAAAGATCGTAGAACTGGACAAGCCGGAAGTCTTGTTAAAGAAAGATGACGGTTACTTTGCTCACTTATACGGAAATCAGTGTCCGTCCTAATTAAATAGTAACCAAACTATTAATTTAGCCTGGGATTGCTGGGAAATGCGAAGATTTAAATCTTCTTTGGTGAAGGTGAGCTTGACGACCTTATTAACAATACAAAATTTGAAAAATGGACATACTGTGTTCAGTTTAATCTTCTTTGATTGACAAATATTTTTTGTAATACTAAAAGATACTTGAATGATATTTCCACCGAGGCCACCAGATTAATGATTACATAAAATAAATGACACATGAATACATGATTTTATTTTTTTCGATTAAAAAATAAATGAATCGTGCATGGTATGTAACTCTGCGATACCACAATGATGTTATAACGATACAAGGAATTTAAAAGTCAAATAATGAACAATCTGAAATAGATCTGACATGTAAAATAACGAGCAAATTAAAAGCGTAAAGAGCTCTCGCCACTGGTAACTTGGTTTTAATGATATTTTTCTCTTTCTGTGATAACTTGATACACAAACTGTTGCGACGCCTTTGAGTTTCCCCCTTGATTAAGAGACCAGATGTAAATGGTCGCCAGGGTTTCGATAAAAACGCCTTCAGAGCGGACAAAAATCCACCAGGGTATTTCAACCCGAACCAGCCCCAGAAATAACATACATGAAAATACGTAATGGACAATGGCTGTGCAGGGAGCCCATGAGCTCCTTGTGTTCGTGATTGGCTGTGATGCCAAGCTCTTTCAGCTGATTGGTTTGCCTGTTGGAACTTGCGAGCTTGCATACACGAGCTGGTTTTTATTACCAGTGTTATAGTTGAGCAGGAGCCCAAAGGAGCCCAATCAGATAAAAATAAAGTTACTGTGACACAATTTGTTGATAGGCCAAACCAAAAGTGGAATTAAAGTTGGTATGAATGCAATACCACGCGATTTTGCTTATATTACCAGATACCATGAAAAGTAGAACGCTTTCGCCCACCAAAAGCACTGTCCTTGCTCCTCCTTCTCCAAAACTAGCTAAAACTCGAGAAGTTTTCCGCGTATGCTATTGGTACACGCCGTTTAACTGCCTTCTGCGTGAATCTTGGGAACAACATAAAAATAGCTTTGGCAACATGACGCGAACTAAAAATAGATTTCAAATAGTTGTCATGGGGCACGGGGTTTCATTTTTTTACTTAATAGTTTCTTGCAGATACACGAATCACGATTGCGCTCGCGGCGCTTGTTGGATATATGCGAGTTGGCTATAACTATCTCATATCCAACAATCGCGGCTGTAATCATTGTTTTATCAAAAACACTCAAAAAATTGTAATATTTGAGCGGCTCCCGGCTGTTCTCGCTGACGCGTTCACCTATCATATCTGCGGCATACAAACTAATATACCATGGAATGTAAACGAATCAAAACTCGAGAATTGCCGTTTGTTGTCTAATCACTCTGCAGTGAAACGAAAACAAAATAATTTCTAACTTAGTAAAAGTAAGAAAAACATCAGTCATATAGGAGGGGTCATCTCGTTTATTGATCAGACATAAACTGCCCTAGGAAGTTACTATCGCAATAAACATAGTAAACAAAAACACGGAAATTAACTAACAAAAATTTCCAAAATGAACTGACCAAAAGCGGAGATGCCGCCGAAGTGACAACTCCTAACGGACAAACTACCTAAATATTAACCTCTTAGCATAATAGACCCTATGCAAAAATGTCTGCCATTGTTGTTTGTAGGCTGGTCAAGTTTGTTAAGATTCCGATTGCGACACTTGGAAGTAAATGGCATAATATACGACTCTGAGAAGTTTCAGTGTTTTTGGTTAAATTCCTGCAAAATTGTGACTGATTTAAATTTAAGAGATTTGTATGGAAAAAGCTACTCTGGCCCGCCAAGCCTCGCTTTCATGTTTTTGGCAATATAAATGGTCCTATAACTTTCCATTGGTTAGAAGTATAGCTTCAAAACTCCATATATCGATTTAATTTGACTTAATCTTTAAGGGAAAGCAATTAATTCTCTTGACAATTTTTTCTTTTCGGGGCCAAAAACTAGCGGTCGCCATGTTAGCATAGGGTCTATTACGTAACCTACATACGTATACCGGCACAAAACTATCTTACAATAAAAACATGAAAAAAATTATATATACTATGGATAGAGGAGTAATCGGATTCCCAACCGTTTACACACATTCATAATCTAGTGACATTATCAAAACGGTTACCAAGCGCCAAGCATGTTACAGTAAGTTACAGCAAAATGTCTTTAGTTTACCGCAAACCCGTAAGATCGCAGGCGGATAAATATCCGGATTAACTGAAATACCTGTTTACACGACAAAACATCGCGGATTTAACAGTATTCGGATACAAAGTATTCACTTTGGATTTCGGATTCAAAATTTCCGGAGACACGACCGGGTGCAAATGATTACAAGTTTATCCTTCCCTTTGACTTAAATAGCGTCAGATACCACCGCGAAGTACTTGCATTAACTATAAACAAGTCTCTGTTCTAAAATGTGATTCCAAACGTTTCGCTGCAAGGCCACCCCCCCCCCCCCTCTTTCACCGTTTAGCGTCGTCCGACCGACACAAATTTGCACGTTTTTCAAAAAAGTTATGAAAAACGTAATTTGATCTAGTCAAACATTTTTCCACTTTAAATTTGAAATATAGACATTGTTTTGCCCATACAGATTCTCAGTTTTAACTTTAACTATAGAGAAAACGTCGCTTTCCCATAAGACAGGCTTTCTGTCCATGTGGCATTGCTCCCCCCTGCAATTCGACTCTTTTAGCAGCTATTTTTTTTCGGGGTGGGGGGGGGGCTTTTCGACCCAATTCAAAATCAGGAAACGCATTCGACGATAAACGCAAAAAAGGGGGGAGAATAGCCTCTTAATAAAAGTACAAACTGCGACCATTAAATATTATTGTTACATACAAAATATATTTCTGTATGCTCTTTCTTAGCAGTTAATCACATCCTACTGGCACGTATCACTGAATGATTACACGTCACGCTAGGTTGGTCACGCTATATTCCCGACGTGATTCCTTATCAATAACTTCTCTTTGATGTGGTGTTAAACGTGACACAATTACCGTTAGTAGTGTAACCTATCCCTGGAAAACCTCGTTCCCAGGGTCCCTGGAATGTGTAGCCTATGTCAAATATTTCTCATCAATTTTCAGTATGCATACAGTTAATCACTCAAATATCACAAAATATTTTCCATTGAGACAAAATTCGTCCATCAGTCCGTTTTGATTATCATAACTGACTCCTGCAACCCTAACAAGGTGTGCAAGTGATTGAGACGGTCGTTTCCTTGACCGTGGTCTTTTGTATCTTGGTGTGACTGCATTTGCCATAAAGCGGTTCAGGGCGCGACTCTTGAACGGGCGTGAAGCCTAAAACGTAAGAAATAGTAGCCGCTCAATTTTTGAATCTTCGAAAATATTTTTTCAAAAACGTGTTCCATAAAGTCGATGGAGTTATGTAAAGGATTCTTGCTTCTGAGTGCTACTAAACGAACAATCTGTTATGACTGTAAAATTAACAGTTTTTCCCCATTGAAATGCTTATATCAATTTTTAAACAAACGCGGACTTTTACAGTTTAAAAGCTAATGCTGTAAGGGAAGGGAATGCATGGGAGAGAGAGAGAGTGTGTATACCCGAGTATTCTTAGACAACCTGGAAAATTTACATTGTTGTTTCATTCACTGTTCGTTCTATAAGTGAAGCTCAATAAGCGGTTTACCTGTGCCAATGTGGGGGCCTGGTAACTGAGTCTCCTCAGTCCCTGTCGGCAGAGGACTTTCGGTTTCCTCAACACCTACTGGTACCTCCTGGGTGTTTTCCAAAAGGGCGTCTTCTGGTTTTGGTTCATCTGTTTCACTCCCATCGCTTTTATTAGCTTCGATATCATTTTCAGCCTTACAGTCTCTCTTGCGTTTGACCCTAAAATACCAAATATAAACCAGGAGTGCCAACACCAGGAACAAAAAAATGGAAACGCCAATAGTGGGTGCAATGACTGCCCAATTTAGCGAGGGGCCATTAGTTGCATTAACTACTTGTTTACCAGCTGGTTCTATTTGTGTGGGGATGGTTACTTCTGTTGCTGTGGGGGAAGTTGTTGGTACTAACTCCGGCTGGTCAGAAAATGGCTCAGGTTTCGGCAAAGGCGAACCTGTCGTGTGCTCACTCGTCTTAGCGATCAGTTTGCTGCAGGTCTCTGACCTTGCAAAGCTGCACTGCGTGTTTGAGGGTACTCCAGGCACATGGCAGTCAGGCACAATAATATCGTTGCCGTCATTACAACATGGGGAGCACGGCTTGCAGATCCCTGCGAGCATGGCTTCTGGATAAGCCCCAACCTTGCATTTGCCGCACACCGCCTTGGATTTCAATGTGCAAGGTTTAATGGTCTCCCGATACTCCCCACAGTTCTCACAACCTCGACAAGCTCCGACTTCGAATCCTGGGGAAAATGTTTCACCCAGAACGCATGGCTCACAAACCAAGGGCGTCTTGGAGGTTATGACGTCACCACACTGTTTCGAGAGCCCCTCCCCCGCGGGGCACTTTAGACAGTCCTGACACTGGACTGATCCAGTCACTGGATCTTTGATTGTAATGCTGTCAGTCTGACACATCTGAAAATTAAAGGTCAAAAAACACATAATTGAGGCATAAATAACCGCTTTAAAACATCTTGTAGATAGACACAAATCAAGAAAAGTTCTTTGCAGTCATATTTTCAAGTTTTGCACAGGCATGCAAAGGAGAAGTCAGGCGGTTGCGGAGGAATAAACGGGGAACTGGGATTTGCCCTTTTCTAATTTGGACTGGGAAAATGGGATTTACTGTGCTGGGATTGAGATTGTTAAATCCCACTGGCAATGGGATGAGCAATTTCGAAAAAGGAAATGGGATTTTTATTTTTAGCCCTCTCTGATTCTACTTTTTAGCCTATATTTTGAACTAAAATTTTGTATCAGCAGACCTCAATAGACACATAAAATCAATGCATTTTTCGCCTCCACGTTCTAGCTGTCAGGTTCCACACGGTTTCATTGCTAATGAACTGTCAGTTTTCCTGCTCAGCGGTCTTTTGTTGATGGAATGACATACCCATGTTTGCACGTATTGGTGGCGGGAGAGATCAAAATGGCGTCCAATTCGCGGTCATCGAAATCAGAAAAATGCTGTTATACACCCAGAAAATCCGCCATGCTGGACGGCAAGCTTATTATTATTATTCCAGCACTGGGACATGCGTCACAGCATGGATGATTTTGTACCATGTGACCGGATCCTGCAAATGGCCTATTACGTTGGAACTTACCTTCGCAGTTCAAACGGGTACGGCCAACCTCGTTCCCAAGCCAGGGAAAAGACCCTGGGAACGAGGTTGGGGTACGGCCTAAATGTCTGTTGACTAAGTACAGATCTAACAGGTCTGAGTACTAGGCAACCTTCGGAGAGCAGCTGACTTTAAGTATTCTCCAAAAACTCAAATCATAAAAAGGCACGAATCACTTGTTTCTGTTTATTTGGCCCGATCTACACTCTTTCTTTTTTAGAAGAATATATTTTTTTTCTGGCCCAGGCTGAATATTCTTATTTTTGAATTTTCTGCCGATTTTAGGCTGAAAATATTCCTATGAATATTCTTAGATCAGGAATTTATCATGATACGTTTTACAAGTTTAGTTCATGTCTTTTGTGCTGCATACCTTACATATGTATTACAGTACCATTCATCGATCGGTCCCTAGCATTGACCAATGGATATATTTATATAGTGTAGGTTTTTATCGTTTTATTGGCTAGTTTTGAAAGAAAGAAATTTGTATTGTATTTGCACATCTTCAACACCAAATTAAATTCTTTTCAAAATCTCAGCCCTGGGTTTATTCTTAAAATATTCTTAAAAATTTCGCAAATTTCAGCATCGATATTCTCATAAAATATATTCTTGCGAAAAAAGAAAGTGCAATAGCTTCGACGTACATAGCGTGCATATTCTAATTTTAAACTTCAAATTCTAATTTTTAAACCACATTAAATCTTCACTATTTCTTATTTCTCCAAATTTTCCTTCTCCTTTAAGACAAACTCCCTCCTCCCAAATATACCTACCTAATCTCGTACCCAGATGTTTGCTCACTTCGTAGGAAACATCTGGCCAAGTCCGCTCAGTTCGCCATTCTGATTGGTCAATGAACTGCATCATCATTGCGCGCGGATAACTCGCGGATTATACAAACTTTGTCTTGCACGCGCTCACATACGTGAGCTGGTAAGAAAATATAGCGGCTTTTTAAGCTTCTGTTAAAACACTTCCTTCTTTTAAACGTTTCTAAAGTGAATTAGCAACAGAAACAGTTTGACTTTCAAGCTTGTAAGTACCAAAGTTTGTCAATAACCATGTATTTGAATGATGAGATGCGTAGAAAGGTGTAGAAAACTTCGCAAATCTGACGCGTACGGCGAGCTTATACGCGTCAACTACAGCGCGCGCTCTTTTTCATCACCGCTGTTAACAGCTGGGTTGAGGAGTTGAATTTATTAGCAAAACATGGGTGTTGACTTTTTTATTTTTATTTTTTTTTGCCACACAAACAAAAATCGAGGTACAATACAATAGATAATAAACTTGTTTTCTTCGTCAACTCTATCTGAGTACCGTGGTACTGGCGTTTCCCAGTATAGGAAAGTAGTTCATGACCTATCTGTAACGAGTACGGTAAGTGAGCTTTCCATTCACTCAAATTGCCGAGCATGCGTAGTGGCATCATGTGTCAGATTTCTGACACATTTGACGCGAGCAAAATCGGCTTTTACCAGATGTTCTCTCCGGAGGGTTGAGACGATCTGGGTACAAGATTAATACCTTCCCTGCGAGCAGAGGTCCCAAAAATCATCCAAAAATTTACCACAAAACATTGATTGGAGCTATGAGTGAAGGGTTTTGGCAAACGAGATATTTGCATTAAATGACGGGAAAACGACATTCAGGTGGATTTTTATTTTTATTTGGTTTTTTATTTACTTTACACAAGGCCTGAACGAATACCTCAGCTAGTAAGAGTAAATCAGATTATGGAACTGGAGGATCAGGAGACATGGAAGAGGAAATGATGCGACTCAAATAGCCTGCATAAAGACAAACGGAAATTCCGTTTGAGCGACACGCTTGGTCTTGTTTTGCAGACGGGAAGTTTCATAATCAATTCAATTTGGTCAAAAACCATCTGTCTCAGTCACGTGACTCTGTATTTGTATAGCAACGAGGTATTTTCTCGTAACTCGGAGTGAAAAAAGAAGACGAATGCAATCTGTTGATACTAGATCTCGTTCAAAAAATTAATTGATGAATCTAGCCATGTTTGGACGAATTCTTGTTGTCAGTGCAGTAATTTTGTTTCCTGTACTCGAGAGTGAGGTCAGAAGTTCAGCAAATGAAAGGAATTTTATATTTTAATTTGTTTCTTTGTTCGTGGACATGGGCGTTTCAGCGAAAACTAAATTGATGTTAATGGAATACCTGTAAAACTAAACAGAAGCAGTGAACGGTTTTAAAGCATTATAGTTAAACAATTTTCCGCAAGGTCGGTCTGCGTGCCATATATAAAGAGCTGAACAAAATGAAAGAGAAAAGAATTCCACTTAGTGCCGGAAGAGGTTCTAGAAATTTAATAGACACGTGTCAGTCTTGTTTATGCAGATTGGCATATTCTAAACTTCACAACAACTTCATGTGCACCATTCAAAAGTTAAAGCAAGCGTCAAGAGGCCTTTTGCAATAAACGGTCACATGGTACAAAATCCGCCATGCTGGAGGGCAAGCTTATTATTATTCCCGCACTGGGACATCCAAAACAAAGAAAAGGCAAGCTTGACTGGCTGAAGTCGCGGGAATAATAATAAGCTTGCCCTTCAGCATGGCCTATTGATTTCATCCACTGGGTTATTCATGAGACTGACTTACCATTATGAAACCTTCAATACAAAGCTAAAATTCTAGAATTTGTCGACGAAACAATTCTTTGCTATTTGCGCCGGTAGCGAGTCAACATTAATAAGATTACTCACATCTTACTACGCCAATCAGATTTCTATCGCGACCTTGCAAACATATACGTTTGCCGGAAAATGAATACAATGTCTAAAAATATGCTAATTAAATGTCGCCGATCGCAAGAAAGCGTCATCTATCACTGGCCTTGGTTCTGAAATTCGTTTGTGTATTGAGGTTTGAAGCACAGGACTTGCAGGCTATATTCTAAGAGTGACTCTGCTGGTCGACCATGCTCAGAAAAATGACTGGCGGAAATCTCTTGGAAAAGTCACGAAAAATCACATGCAAACGAAAGCCGGTAGATAAGGACGCGAGTGATTTTTAACGACCAGCTTTACAAATTGCCCCAACTACGGACATAAAATCCTACCTTATTGCGCCAATTCGCAATGGGAAGAAGGTAGTCTCTCTAGAGTCTTCCGTGGCTTTGCTAAAAATAACAAAACCGTCACGTGACCATACAGGTTCAACTTGTACTAATACAAGTAAGAAGCACAAGTGCGCGATTAGGCACGCTTTTTACTCTAAATTTAAATTAGAATGGAGAAGTATAAACTGTTTTTTTGGTCGGAGCTATTATAAATTAAATCAAAAGAAATATTCAACAATCTAACGATGACCAGGAACTGGCCTGCGACTACAGCCGTCCTTCGCTCCGGCCCGAGGGAGCGATTCCACCAAGAAATGTGACCTCGATGCTTGCCTCGCAACACGCTCGATTGCAACGAGTACATCTAAAAAACACAACAAATGTACTATGTATCTATACGGAATAAATGATGTATATTTTGGTATAACCCCCTTAAAAAATTAATCCATCTCAAGGCCCCTTCGAGGCACTAAAATACTGAGGAAGATAGCTAAGAAGCCCAAAATATTATTATAATGAAGGTATTAACGGAAGGCAACAAGGATGTGGAAAACATTTTAGAGGCAAATGAGGTTGATAGGATATTCGGAAAATTGGCATAACAGAACTAACCTTGAGATCAGAGCGGATTGCTTCGCCGAGCAGCTCACACACTTGTCACTGTGATCTAAAAATTGATACAACAAACTTTCAGGGAGCGCTTGAAAACAATACTTTTTTGTCCTTACGGTTCGCCTGTCAACAGAAAAAGCTAGCGCGCCAATCAGCTTGTTGCGGTCGATGCCGGACCGTGAAGACGGAAGAATGGAAAATGTGACCCCGGGCCGGCGGCGGTATGTGTTTACTTAAAATGCCACCATTGTTAACAATCGTAACAAAGCTATCATGTAAAACAAGATCAAATGTGGGAGGATGACAGCAACAGTGTTTCTCCCAGTTTATTATCTTTTAGCCTGCAAAGCAGGCGCCTACTCCCTACCCCTCTCTTTTTTCCTCTCCCCAGTGTTCGTACGCTTGAAATGGCGGCCGGTCTTTCGTGATCGCTGTTTTCGAAGCATTCCCCCACAAAAACCGCCTGCTTTGCAGGCTAATTATCTTTATTAAACTTTTAGTTTTTCGCCGTTTGATTTCAGACTGTCTGAAGTGCTGTGACGTCAAAAGTCAATGTCGGGCAAGAGAGCGCGGTGTTTTTTAAATAACAAAACTACCAGGATCAACAAAACTACAAAAGACACGATTCTGGCAACATCAGGCAATTTTTATTCGTTTTGCTTTTCACCTGCGGAAGTAGCCTGTTATCACTGACATAAAACTATAACATATTAAAGCATGCAAGGCTAAACGGTCTCAAAAAAATCCACGCGGCGTTTTGTCTCATACCAAGTGACTGTGACTTGCTTTTTATTCGACATTTCCACTGATCGTCCAGTAGATATCATTTCAGTTGAATGCCACATACATCCAGGAGCAGCCAATCGATAGAAATCGATATCAGACAACAATCAAACTTACAGGAAAATATCGATTGCTATCGATTAGCAAAAATCTACAACAATCGACAATAATCGAAATTATCGATATCGATAACCCAAAAGAGTATTCGTTTCAAACATATTACTGAAAACTGGCGTTGCTATCTAGTAAACAATATCGATTGCATCATCTAGTCAAGCTCATGCGGAGTGTTCATCCCACTTGGTTTTCTGACTCATTCCAGCGTTATCTACTACTTCCCGCATGTCCTTTGTGGCAATCTCCCTAAGTGAATCGGCCAGCTCAATACGATATATGCATAAGGTACCGTCAGTAAAACAACAAAAATCGTTTCCGATAACAATCGATAATAATCGATAACATTCGATAAATAAATCATCATCGATATTTTTATCGGAAATCGATCGAACTCACAACTTGACTTCTTTATCGATTGGTATCGGAAATCGATATCAATCGATTGATATCGATTATCGGTTTATCGATTGACTACGCCCGGCATACATACGGAATAGAACTGTATGACTGAAAATCGTCGAGCAGTTTGAATAGACTCAAATTAAGAAACTGTCGGAAACAACAGGATGTAACAGGCCTGCGTGGAAAGGAAACTGTTAGTGCTCGCCTCTGGTTCGTATCTGGCGACTAAAACTTGAAACTGAACCTTCCAAAATCTGAAATGTAAGGTATTTTATGCTGTACTGCAAATATGCTTAGTTGGCATAAATTAAAACAAATGCGTCATCCACATGTCGCGACCCGAAGCTCAAAGTCCACAGACGTTGATCAAAGTCCAGTAGTTTTCTCGTGGTGTAAGCTCAACCTGTTTGATGTCGGCAATTAGCATTTTTGTTTATTTAGGCTTAAACAAAAGGCAGATCGTTTAGTTTGCTTACAGCTGCACGGAAAATTCTCTGCGCCTTGGCCTGCTAGCGAATTATGAGAATTAATAAAGCTGGTAAATTCAAATAATGTCACGTCCGACAACTAAATTATCACAATGAGACGAAAACATACTGAAAGACATTGGAACTGAGAAATATGTACGATAAATAGTCGCTTGGTAGATTTTTGAAACGGATAAAACAGCCTGAAAGAAAGCTCGCGCTAAAACAAACCTAAGATGCATAAGCTGTCGACGTAATGATGGTACAAGCAAGGAGAATTTACATTTTGATAATCTCGAAGTGCGATAAAACGAATGCAAACAGCACTTTTCCGTATCGGGTCAAAACACTCGTGAAAGTTTGGGTTAACTTGAAAGCTGTAGAAACAATCACACTGCCGCTCAAGTTTAGGCTCGATTACGAGCCTCTGTTCGCGTTTAAACTTGGAAAATGTTTAGAATGTTTTCTGTTTCCCTGAATTTCGTATTTTACACGCACAACTTGCACAGTACACGCAATACTATAAGCACGAACCGGGTCCAAAAATATATAACAGGAGAGAAATAAATTCCATACACTCACTTTGTGAATCCCAAATCTTCCCGCCAGCTAGACTTTAATTTCTCAGTCGTTCACTTTCACCTGCGCGCTTCGCGCTCTGTGAGCCCGACTTGTAGCCAGGTCTGTCCACCAGCCTGAATAGAGAATCGACGAGGCAACGAAATATTTATACGTGCATTTAAGGCGGGAAAGTCCCTGGATTCAGGAATGCGGAAACTATGCTAGTTACCGGTAATTGTTTCAAGTACATCCGTGTGTTGTATCACGTTTGCAGTCAAATCGAAAAAGCATGTGACTTGCACGTTATGACTTGAATTATCATGCAGTACACTGGGCTTTCTTTTGGTGTTATTTAATTCCATAAAGGGCGATAAAAAGTGCAGGGCTACTGACTCGAGATAGTGCTGGGGGTGAACTGTTTTTCCAGTTTCTTTTATGACACGGAAATACGGTATCGCATGACCGACCCGAGGGGTTAATCTTAATACGTATCGTTGCAGACCATTTTGACTGAACTGATACATACACAACCTATCTGTTATGCAAATCTCATTTGATAGGCTATTTATATCAGTTTTATTTAATTTGTTTTTATGTGTCTCTTTGCCAACGCTTCCACTTTATATTCACAACTAATTATTAAATGTTAAATCACAGGTATCCCAAGCTTCCTGTGATCCATGAACAATATAAACCGCGTAAATCGCTGCGCAAGTACAAGGGGTTGAATCCATGAGAACGTAACGATCGTAAAATGATAGTTCGAGATATGGTAAAGAGATTCAATGACAAAAAAAACTTATTTTTCCTCTCCTGTGTGTGAATACTTGTGTTTCCTTGGCGTATTGTGCCGTTTCAAATCGAATTTAGCGAGTTTTAATTGCTTTCGCTTCCACTAAAGATCTCTGTACTTGACCATATAGAGGAAGAGAAACTAAAACTTGCTGGAATCGCCTTGAAACGGCCCCAAAACGCCACGGAAACACATGTAAGACACAACAAGCAAAGTCGTGCCGGTGAACTGTTGTTTTACTACCATTTCTCACAACTGACTTGATGTATTCGGTGAATGAGAATCGCTTTCAGACGTAGCTCTTGTAGAAAATGTAAGGACGGCGTTTATTTTCAAACAGAAAAACGGGAATTTAGCCGTCGTGGTTCCCGGTCTTCCCGTACTGAAAATTTGGTCATTTCATGTTGCTGTTATGCAGATGATGGGAAGGAGGTTGGGGGTGAAATTCCCAATGTACACAGGATTCAAAGCGGAATAACGGAATTATAGAAATAAGAACTCATTTCAACCAATTATCGCAACTACTTTTGTCGCCCATTGCAACTTGACGATAGATCCAAAATCTATCTTTTTACGAAAAAAATGGTTCGTAAGAACATGATTTAACAGCACTGCATTCGTTTGGAATTTAATTATATTTGGTTCGCGCTTTTTTCATTTTGACTGTTATCTGTTACACAGTACTACACAAGGGTACTAAAATGGTGGTAAGTTCCCCCGCGGCATCGTCTCAGTATCGGATTGCCTTGAGAACCTGGTACAAGGCTGACCAGGCCCAGTCCTCCAGCAGCATTTGTGTGCTTGGCGTGCTTCCCAGCCAGTTGTATCCATGGGTCTCTAAGAGACGCGGAATTCAACAAGAAACCAAGGTTTTCATATAAGTCGGCACCAACGTTCCTTAACATGACTTGAGTTTCTACCAAAAAAAAAGAAATAATACAACTTTCATGAATTGTTGGCCCATAAGTACACAGGCATCCCAAGCTTTCGTTTCGACAAAGCAAATAATTCATTATCTTCTCAAACAAGCGGCATGAGTGTGCGCGTTGGGACGTGTCATTTCAGTGTGGTAGCGAATTCCCCCGTAGACTCTGTGACCCCCTCCTTCTTCATCTAAAATTCTAAGTCTTACAACTTTTTTAAGACGAAAAAGAACGAACTACTATGCAGGGTCTGAGCGTCGAACCCGGCCCGACGAGGCATACTTAACCACTGTGTCACAGTGCAGCTGGCTACCAAATCCCCCTAAATTTAAACTACATATAATGAACAGTATTGGTAATTAATATAGAGTTACCCTAACATCAAATGAAAGCTAACCGCAAGCAAAATGGAGTAAAACTAACCGCAAGCAATCCTAAAATAGAGTGAAACTAACCCCAAGCAAATCTAACCGTGCTAACCCCAAGCAAACCTAACCGTGCTAACCACAAGCAAACCTAACCGTGCTAACCACAAGCAAACCTTACCGTGCTAACCACAAGCAAACCTAACCGTGCTAACCACAAGCAAACCTAACCGGGCTAACCCCAAGCAAACCTAACCGTGCTAACCCCAAGCAAACCTAACCGTGCTAACCACAAGCAAACCTAACCGTGCTAACCCCAAGCAAACCTAACCGTGCTAACCCCAAGCAAACCTAACCGTGCTAACCCCAAGCAAACCTAACCGTGCTAACCCCAAGCAAACCTAACCGTGCTAACCGCAAGCAAACCTAAAATAGAGTGAAACTAACCGCAAGCAAACCTAACCGTGCTAACCTCAAGCAAACCTAACCGTGCTAACCCCAAGCAAACCTAACCGTGCTAACCGCAAGCAAACCTAACCGTGCTAACCACAAGCAAACCTAACCGTGCTAACCACAAGCAAACCTAACCGTGCTAACCCCAAGCAAACCTAACCGTGCTAACCGCAAGCAAACCTAAAATAGAGTGAAACTAACCCCAAGCAAACCTAACCGTGCTAACCCCAAGCAAACCTAACCGTGCTAACCCCAAGCAAACCTAACCGTGCTAACCACAAGCAAACCTAACCGTGCTAACCACAAGCAAACCTAACCGTGCTAACCCCAAACAAACCTAACCGTGCGAACCCCAAGCAAACCTAACCATGCTAACCCCAAGCAAACCTAACCGTGCTAACCGCAAGCAAACCTAAAATAGAGTGAAACTAACCGCAAGCAAACCTAAAATAGAGTGAAACTAACCGCAAGCAAACCTAACCGTGCTAACCGCAAGCAAACCTAACCGTGCTAACCACAAGCAAACCTAACCGTGCTAACCACAAGCAAACCTAACCGTGCTAACCCCAAGCAAACCTAACCGTGCTAACCCCAAGCAAACCTAACCGTGCTAACCACAAGCAAACCTAACCGGGCTAACCCCAAGCAAACCTAACCGTGCTAACCCCAAGCAAACCTAACCGTGCTAACCCCAAGCAAACCTAACCGTGCTAACCCCAAGCAAACCTAAAATAGAGTGAAACTAACCCCAAGCAAACCTAACCGTGCGAACCCCAAGCAAACCTAACCATGCTAACCCCAAGCAAACCTAACCGTGCTAACCGCAAGCAAACCTAAAATAGAGTGAAACTAACCGCAAGCAAACCTAAAATAGAGTGAAACTAACCGCAAGCAAACCTAACCGGGCTAACCCCAAGCAAACCTAACCGTGCTAACCCCAAGCAAACCTAACCGTGCTAACCCCAAGCAAACCTAACCGTGCTAACCCCAAGCAAACCTAAAATAGAGTGAAACTAACCGCAAGCAAACCTAACCGTGCTAACCGCAAGCAAACCTAGCCGTGCGAACCCCAAGCAAACCTAACCGTGCGAACCCCAAGCAAACCTAACCATGCTAACCCCAAGCAAACCTAACCGTGCTAACCGCAAGCAAACCTAAAATAGAGTGAAACTAACCGCAAGCAAACCTAAAATAGAGTGAAACTAACCGCAAGCAAACCTAACCGGGCTAACCGCAAGCAAACCTAACCGTGCTAACCACAAGCAAACCTAACCGTGCTAACCCCAAGCAAACCTAACCGTGCTAACCCCAAGCAAACCTAACCGTGCTAACCGCAAGCAAACCTAACCGTGCTAACCGCAAGCAAACCTAACCGTGCTAACCACAAGCAAACCTAACCGTGCTAACCCCAAGCAAACCTAACCGTGCTAACCCCAAGCAAACCTAACCGTGCTAACCCCAAGCAAACCTAACCGTGCTAACCGCAAGCAAACCTAAAATAGAGTGAAACTAACCGCAAGCAAACCTAACCGTGCTAACCTCAAGCAAACCTAACCGTGCTAACCCCAAGCAAACCTAACCGTGCTAACCGCAAGCAAACCTAACCGTGCTAACCACAAGCAAACCTAACCGTGCTAACCACAAGCAAACCTAACCGTGCTAACCCCAAGCAAACCTAACCGTGCTAACCGCAAGCAAACCTAAAATAGAGTGAAACTAACCCCAAGCAAACCTAACCGTGCTAACCCCAAGCAAACCTAACCGTGCTAACCCCAAGCAAACCTAACCGTGCTAACCACAAGCAAACCTAACCGTGCTAACCACAAGCAAACCTAACCGTGCTAACCCCAAACAAACCTAACCGTGCGAACCCCAAGCAAACCTAACCATGCTAACCCCAAGCAAACCTAACCGTGCTAACCGCAAGCAAACCTAAAATAGAGTGAAACTAACCGCAAGCAAACCTAAAATAGAGTGAAACTAACCGCAAGCAAACCTAACCGTGCTAACCGCAAGCAAACCTAACCGTGCTAACCACAAGCAAACCTAACCGTGCTAACCACAAGCAAACCTAACCGTGCTAACCCCAAGCAAACCTAACCGTGCTAACCCCAAGCAAACCTAACCGTGCTAACCACAAGCAAACCTAACCGGGCTAACCCCAAGCAAACCTAACCGTGCTAACCCCAAGCAAACCTAACCGTGCTAACCCCAAGCAAACCTAACCGTGCTAACCCCAAGCAAACCTAAAATAGAGTGAAACTAACCGCAAGCAAACCTAACCGTGCTAACCGCAAGCAAACCTAGCCGTGCGAACCCCAAGCAAACCTAACCGTGCGAACCCCAAGCAAACCTAACCATGCTAACCCCAAGCAAACCTAACCGTGCTAACCGCAAGCAAACCTAAAATAGAGTGAAACTAACCGCAAGCAAACCTAAAATAGAGTGAAACTAACCGCAAGCAAACCTAACCGGGCTAACCGCAAGCAAACCTAACCGTGCTAACCACAAGCAAACCTAACCGTGCTAACCCCAAGCAAACCTAACCGTGCTAACCCCAAGCAAACCTAACCGTGCTAACCGCAAGCAAACCTAACCGTGCTAACCGCAAGCAAACCTAACCGTGCTAACCCCAAGCAAACCTAACCGTGCTAACCCCAAGCAAACCTAACCGTGCTAACCACAAGCAAACCTAACCGTGCTAACCGCAAGCAAACCTAACCGTGCTAACCCCAAGAAAACCTAACCGTGCTAACCGCAAGCAAACCTAACCGTGCTAACCCCAAGCAAACCTAACTGTGCTAACCACAAGCAAACCTAACCGTGCTAACCCCAAGCAAACCTAACCGTGCTAACCACAAGCAAACCTAACCGTGCTAACCCCAAGCAAACCTAACCATGCTAACCCCAAGCAAACCTAACCGTGCTAACCCCAAGCAAACCTAACCGTGCTAACCACAAGCAAACCTAACCGTGCTAACCACAAGCTAACCTAACCGTGCTAACCGCAAGCAAACCTAACCGTGCTAACCCCAAGCAAACCTAACCGTGCTAACCCCAAGCAAACCTAACCGTGCTAACCCCAAGCAAACCTAACCGTGCTAACCGCAAGCAAACCTAACCTTGCTAACCCCAAGCAAACCTAACCGTGCTAACCGCAAGCAAAGCGAAGAAATAACCTGCATAACAGTGGTAACTGCTCTTGCTGAGTACATGAAGGTGAATATTAATAATGTGGGGTGACCGCTGACAGAATGAAATCATACTGCGGAAGAGGGTCACAGAGTCTACAGGGGAATTCGTTTGCCATTTCAGTGGACGCTGTGTTAGGTTTAAAAATCCCTCTCCAATGCTAATTACCGTCCTTTCTTCTTGTGCTTATCCTTATGCTGTAACATATTCCACCGTTTCGAAATTTATACAGGTCCAGTTTTTAGTTGCTTAGAAGTATTTCTTTGCTTTTTCACTGCTTTCCCCTAAATATAAAACACTGCTATAAATACTGTCAATACTTATAAACTTGAGCTTGTTTTTTCAGCAAAATTTAGCTAAGAATGGGTTTATTCGCCATTTCCACATCCCGAAAATACACCTTGTACCTTGCATGGCCTTAATTTGTTTCCATTTTCTTCTGGCTATTACAGTCGTCTCAAGAGAAGCTAATGACAATGCTTATGCAAATTTTAGGGGGCAAACAAGGTGCATTATTATATGGAAAGGAAAATCCGAGCGTTCTGATTGGTTCTTGCTTGGCCGATTTTTTGCCATACGGACGGTTTCCATAGAAACGGTCCAAAGCCACGTATTTTTTTCTGAAGTTGGAGAATTTAATATTTGCAACTTCAACTGCGGAAAGAAAACGTATATAAATTCTCTAATTAAGAAAAATCTTTTCAGAATCGTGGTAGCTTGTACTTTCAGAGTTGCTTATTTCATCAAACACGTTTAATAACGCGGAAAATTTCTGAATTCAAGTTACCGAAAGTGCGTTTTTAATAAGCATGCATGACCCAAGTGCCATATAATAAACTACTTTCTAACCTAGCTTTCTCGAGCCGTACTGGGGAATATTGGCCCTCGGTCATTTTTGTACGGACATCGCTGCGCTCGGCCCGTACCTCGGGTCAATGTTCCCCAGTACGGCCATCGCGCTCAGTTTAGTAAGAGGTTATTATGGCAGATGTGAAAGTGGCGAATCGTGCAAGGTGACTAGCCTTTGTAGGGAGGCGCGGTGGCCTAACAGTCAGTGCGCTGGACTCCTTGCACGAGCCCTGGCAGGGGCAAGACAACTAACTCTCACAGTGCTTCTCTTCACCCAGGGGTATATAAATGGATACCAGCGAATTAACTGCTGGGGGTAACCCAACGATGGACTAGCATTCCATCCAGGGGGGAGTAGAAATACTCTGTCGGTTCATGCTACTGAAACCGGGATAAGATCCGGCCTGATGAGCCACTAGGCCCGGATGCAGATGAATCCGATGGAGAAAATGTTCGACCAATTGGCGGTATTGCGCGTCGATCTCTTCGCTGCAAATGGCGTGACATCTTGCGCCACATCGAGGGCGTGACATTTCGCAGTAAAAATAGTACAGAGTGCTTCTTCAGAATTTTCGTTCAAAATAAAATAAAAATAAATGAATAACTTACCATGAGGATTAAAACATGCCTGTTGACTGTATTTGCGATTATGGCTTAATCTGCTAGGCAAGGTTGTGGGTAATTTGGCGTCTGTAACATAATCTTGCAGATTGTTGATCAAAACAAAAGATCCGTTCTTCGGTTTATCGTCATAGTCACGCGTCTTTTCTCTGTGTTGTTGAGTTTCAAAGTTCTTCAATTTCCGCATCAAATCCTCTCGTTTTACTTGTATTAATAGATCTTCTAACAAATGGAAGTTCTCACTACCAAGTTTCTGCTTTTTCTCTAGAATGATAACGAAATCCAAAGCGCTGTTACCGATTTCTTCAAGTTCTCTGGTCGTCAGGACGTCTCGGCATAAAAACTTCATTGAACCCAAATTACTGGTGGAAAGTTCTTCACAGAGAGAAAATATAAATTTTCTATACCCTGAAATTGGTGTGCTTTCCATTCTCAGCGAAAAAAACATGCAATAAGACAGACCAAGACAACTGTGGTCGACACCCGGGGTCGACACTTATATACTTTTCTAATTGAATACATACCGGATATCGTGACGTATCGATGATTATTGTGACGTGTAATGGTTTACGACCCAACCCAATCCCGTCAGGTGTGACGTCAGATCAGGTGGTGCACACACTACGACCGCGTTGCACGCTGATGATTATTGTGACGTGTCATGGTTTACAACCCAACCCAATCCCGTCAGGTGTGACGTCAGATCAGGTGGTGCACACACTACGACCGCGTTGCACGCTGGTATTTGTTTCGGTTTCAGCTTATTTGCTCGTGGCCGCCATCGTGTGAAGATCTCCCGTGAACATCGAAAATAAATAACCACTTTTCGTTTATAATGTTACTTCCAATGCAATTCTTTGGATGGAAATCCTACCTTTGGTGTATTGTTTACCTTAGGAATTAAGAATTTCATCAGACTTTTCCCATCGAAGCTTGAATATGTCAAGGGAAGAATAGAATTTCCATTGACAGTTACCCTACATGTTTTGAAGGGGTAAACTGAAATCCCAAGGAAGTTAGCCAATTGATGCTCGTCGGCAAACGGGCTGATGACAGATTGATTTTATCACGTCACGTTTTACTTGAAAAACATCGAACTGCAAGTCTTTTGTCGCTTTTGTCGCGTGTGTTTTTAGGTAAAAAAACATACGATTTTAATTTTAAGATTGGGAATGTGGAAATTGATAAGGAAACGAGTATTAACTTACTGGGTGTCAATTTGGATAATAAACTCAATTTTTCCAAGCATGTTTCTAACGTCTGTGCAAGAGTACACAATCAAATTCAAGTCATTAAGAGATTCAGACATATCCCAAGTAATTCAACTAAAGCACGGCTTTACAAGGCTTTTATTAAGCCACATTTTCAATACTGTAGCACCATCTGGCATTTTTGTGGTGCTAGGAATTCGGAAAAATTAGAACTCCTTAATAAACATGCTTTACGAATAATTCTTGGTGATAACGATAGCACATATGAGGTGCTTTTGGAAAGTCTGGACCTTGTAGGCCTGAGTAAGAGTAGATTCCTCGATATGTTGATTTTAGTTCATAAGTCCTTTCAAGCAGCCACACCTGCCTATATAACAGCATTATTCACACCGAGAACCAACATTAATGGGCTTAGAGGTATAAACAAATTGCAATTACCACGCGTAAATACTACATTTTTCGGGAAAAATTCCTTCAAATTTCTTGCGCCCAAATTGTGGAATATGTTAAACGACGATCTTAGAACTACCACCAATATAACCTATTTTAGAAACAACTGCCTTGCCTTTGTAACTAGTTAGATTAATTTCTTAATCCTTACTTGATTGTGTTCAATATATAATTTTACAAGCATGTATACATTGTTTATTGTACATATATTTTTGCTGTATTTATTTCTCGGAGATATTAGCGCTTACGCGCTACTCTTCAATCCGAGTTGAAATAAAGTTTACTACTACTACTACTGTGTGTCAAAGGAGGCAGATGGCGGGGTTTAGATCGAACATGTAAGTATAAATCATTTGCAATCAGTACACGTTTCATGCTATAGCTTATCATTTTTCGTTTCAGAAACCAGTGTGCTCATGGAGACGACCCGGACCCGATCTATAATGGCTTTCTTTTATATCGATTACATAATTCAGGGCCAAGTGGAGTGTTCCTACACCATCAATTCACCCGAACAACTTCACTTCATTTAACTCGACCAAGCGCCGTCCCGCCAGTTAGCGAAATTTTCTAACATGCACTTTGTTTCCGATTTGCGCACCATGATAAATTTACCTCGGGTGAACTCAGGTAAATTTTCCCTAGGTAAATCAATTTTCTCTCTGGGGGCTCAAGTGTTTCAAGATGGGAATAATTTGGTTATGTGCCAGGAAAGAACGTAAAGTTATTGATGCAATTGCAGTCTTTTTCAAGTTCAAGAGATTGAAAGACGTTTCGGACAAACAGCATAATTATTTGACTGAACGTTAAGCTGACAGGTAGTGTTACCTCTAATAACCGTACCACAATAAGCGTTCTTGCATGACCTAAACCGTTCCAGTACAGCAAAGAAAAAACATGCGGTAATTACAAAAAGCAACAAGCACAACAACAAAATTGAAAACTGGCATGGGGTATAGACTACAGTCATGGGGTATAGACTACAGTCAAATCGTTCCCCATATTTACAATATAATTTACATCAAAGGGAACAATTTTATACATTTTTGAACAATGTTTGCTATATTACACGCTAAATTTTATTGAGATGTCTTGCCCGAGGGTGACACTTTACCTCGGTGACAGTGGTATTAAGATTTATCGAACCCTCGATTTTTCGAGCCTTTCGATAACCCTAACCAAGGCATGCTCTCTTTCCTCAATCGAACACTGTAAACATGTCTGTAATTTACCGCCAATTTTTCTCGTTACCCAATTTTTCAAACCAACTTTCAATTTTACCGCCAATTTTTCTCGTTACCCAATTTTTCAAACCAACTTTCGCCTACACTTTCCAGCTTGCGAACAGATCTCGACCGATCTCGGATAAATTCTGGTTACTGGCAATGTCTCTGACACGAAAAGATAACAACCCATTCTCTGGGGAAATACTTCAACACTTTGTTAATACCTTATGGTTCTAAATTTCGAGGGTTTTTAATTTCGCGAAATTTAATACCCATATAGGAAGGTTTCTCTTGGCCGGCGGGGCCTTGGCACGTTTCTTTCCTTTTCCTTCATTTCTCGTGTCAAGGCCCCGCCGGCTAAGAGAAACGAAAAGGACTATGGGGACGAGAGAAGAGTGTAGGGAGTAAGGCAACTCACCCCTCCCTCCCAACCCCTCAGCTTCTTCACTGTGGTCAGTCCCTTTTAGCCGGAGATTGTTCAAAGGCTGTTGTTGGTGAATTTTGTCTGTTTACGCTCAATTGTCACCTTTTTAGTTACACAGTGGTACACGAAGGAACGAAAATAGATTCCAGCTCTCCCGCAGCATCTTCTCGTCCGATTGCCTTGAGAGCCTGGTGCAACTTTAACACAGTGGCTTCAGCTCGTGTGGACCAATCCGTCAGCAGCATTTGGGTGCTCTGTGTGGGTTGTAATTTAAAATTTGCCACATGAGCATTGGTATAACCCAGCTTTCCAGCCAGGTGTATCCATGAGCCTCTCAACGACGCGGGATTTAACAAAAAACCAAGTTGTTCATATAAGTTGGCGCTGACATCCCTTAACATGACTTGAGTTTCTAGGGAAAAATTACAGGATGATAAAGTTGGAAGCTCCCGAGTACGTAGAAGGCAGAAAACACCTGGCACATAATAGAATAAATTTTCATCTGGCTACGCCATTAATACGGCCAACGGCCATATTTTGTAGGTCGTTGTTTAAAAATAAGCACTGTTAGTTTTACCTTGTGCTATGTGGTTTTCACGTGACGTCAGAAAAAACTAAAATTAAACATTTTGAGTTTTCAACCTCATCAGGTAAAAGTCATTTTTAAACATGTTGGAGTCCCTCAGAGGGGCTCCAACATCTCGTCTCCATACTAAACACTATAATTTTCTGTGATACCCTTTGCCGAATAACTCGAGTTAGGAATATCGTACATCCCCGAAACTCTTCTATGTTAGTATATTCTCAGCTCCGACTATTGCATTTCTAGCTTTTTGATTGGCTAAAAAACTCCGACTAAATAACAATTATTCCATTCGCCCTTGTTGGATATGAAGTGATTATAACCAACTCGCGCTACGCGCTCGTTGGTTATTTTATCACTTCATATCCAACGCGGGCTCATGGAATAATTGTTATATATTTCAATTTCTTGACTCAATTTATTGAATGGTAAGCGATTTTATTTCTTACGTGCGTGAAACTTGCGTGATACTTGCGTGACGTGAAAACCACCAATTAATTGTAGCTTGTTTATTTTTTAAATCTCAATCTAAATTAGCTTCCTATCTGTAGCTAAATCTATAGAATCTTCAGTTATAATTTTACCCCTTTAATAAGGCCACTCAAACCAAATACGCATTCTTAATTGCCCAAACAACACAAATATAGCACTTGAGAAACAAAGTAACATGATCTTTGTTCTGAACGAAGTCTGTTCTCGTTTCGGTTTTAGAATCCAGTTATATTTTCATCTTTTCTTGGTTAATAAATAGTGATCAATGTCTGTATTCCAGAAGTTTATTAAAGAATTTATAGTTGTTTAGAAGGGCAATTGTGATATGCTTCTGCCAAGAAGACGACCACGACAATCACGTTCGTGAAATTTGACCCTACCCCGTTAAATTTTCATTCTCCACTGTAACTAAAAATTAAAATTCTTCACCATAAAATTAATTATTTATCGTGTTAAGTAACTAGTTCAGTTATGTTTTCTGATAAAGTAACCGAAACAGATTAGAGACATCAAATTTTGACCATTTAAATCTTCGACGTGGCGCGGTAATAAAGCATGACCTCCAAGTGCAAATGGCGTGACATGGCAAAACAATGGCAACATACAAACATAGCCACTACAGACACAAGTACATGGTGCTTACGCACGCACTTCTTGAGACATTTTGTTCACGTAAAAATAAATATAACAGAATGTAGAACTCACCGTGGGGAGTATAATCTGCCCTTTGACAATCCTCATTGACATTTTCGCTCTCAGGCAAGGTATTGTGTATGTTGGCGTCTGTAACACATTCGTGCATTCTCAAAGCAAAACATCCCTTCTTCGGTTTATCGTCAACGACAGACACAGTTCCCCTGTGTCGTTTCATTTCAAAGTCCCTCAATTTCCGCACCAAATCTTCTCGCTTTATCTCTTTAAGGAGATCTTTCAACAGGCGAAAGTTATTTGCACCAAGTTCTTTCCTCTGTTCGAGGTTTACCATGAGATCAGTAGCGCTTTTTCCGATCTCTTCAAGCTCTCTGCCCGACAGCACTTCTCGGCATAAAAACTTCATTGAGTCCAAATCTGTGCTCGAAAGCTCTTGACACAAAGAAAATATAAATTTTCTATAATCTGAAATTGACGTGCTTTCCATTCTGTCGGCAAATTCTCAGCTCAATGTTTTTAAACTGAGCTTTTGCAACAGACATGAGCACGTGTCAGTGTTGTCAAGGGGGTTCCCCTTATCCCATAATGCATCTGATGCCTGTGTATTAGTATCCTGCGTGACCGAGTCGCGTGACAACCTTGGCTAACGCGTGTACTGTCCAACCTCGTTCCCAGGGTCTCTCTATCACCGCCCCCTGGAGCGAGAGCACAGAAGCACAGTTTATCATATACAGTAAAACCACTCCGTGCAGACACCTCTATAATAAGGCCACTTTCTGAGCGCATTACAGACAATTCATTAACTCCCAATAATATCAAGGAGCATTTTATTGTTACTCCCACTCTGGCACTCTCCCACTCTTCTCTTGTAGAAGACTAGTACTGCTACCGTGCGCTTATTCGAATAATAGATTACTTTGCTGGCGTTTGTATTGATTAAATCTTAGCTGTTAAGTTGGTCATTCTTACTTGGGCTCGCAGCGCAAAAATATTCAAAACAGTTGAGCTCAAAATGTAGTTTTAAAACGCTAAAGTTTACCCGTCACTGAGATCACTTATTATAGCAAAACACGCCAAAATAATGCTAAAGGCGATGGCAGACGAGAACACATCGTAGCGGACACATGTTTCTCTGTTTGCCTGCACGCGCAACATTGCTGCTGGACCAAATTTTGTGTCTGAGACACAAAAAAATGTTTCTGATTTTCTACAGAAATTAAACATTTCGTGTTCGCATCAAATGTTTCCTTTTTTGCCACCGCCCTAAAGATGTCGTCGTCAGGTTTAATTAATTTAGTGATACGTACATGATCAAGGAATTTTCTTCATAATTTTTCTCTGTTTTGCTTATTCACTAATTTTCAGTTTGGTACGCACTTGAAAACACCAAATTATTCCTTAACCACAGAAATTGAAAGACTGAAAATCAGAGACGGATAAACTGGTTTGAACGTTTTCCTTCCGTACAAGGCGCGCAAATTGAAAAACGTGTCAGGTTTGGCGCTTGAGAAAAATTTGTCCTGCTACGAGGCAGGACGGCGGCGCTTTTGAAATTTGGTACCGCTTGACATAATTGGTACCAAAAAATTCCGCCGTCCGCACTTTTAAACCGAAACTGACGACAGATATAGTGTGGACGGTATCTTAGTCCACTTGGCTGCGACAGTTCATCTTGGAAGTTTCGTTCGAAATAGCACGCCTTAGTCCCATCTTGAAGAAACCACATGCAGTATTGTCTTCATCTCTGAATTATCGCAAAAAAATTCCCAAACAGAAAGCTGATAATTTATTTAGCAAATAGAAAAAGCCAAAATAACAAGCGAAAGAATTAACTGTAGTAGCGAATCGGAGTGCTGGAAAAAAGGATATTTAAAACAACGAGGGGAATATAACGAGCTTCTCGACCAATTAGAATGCTCCATTCTTATATTCACATGTGGAAATTATACTAGTCACAAATATAGTGACTTTGCCTTCGGCGAATAATTGTTAATTTCAAGTGTATTCTGTCTGTGATCTACGGGAATTTACTCGCTCTGTGAAAATTGCGGTCGCTTTCAGGTAAGAGAATTACTAGTCAACTAGAACTACTAGAAATTTTGCCCAACGCACCCTTCCCTCCCTTTAGCTTTTCACCCCACCGTACCCTTCCCTAGCGTATTCTGCTCCTCATCCTTTCGTCCCCAGCGCTTTGAGGTGTTGTCGAGCGATCGGAGATATGGGCGTTAAAAAAAGGAAAAGAACCCTCGAAATTACCTTGTGCAGCAGCACAATAGGTGAAACTTTAAGCTTAAGGCTCTCCTGCTTTTGGAAATAATAAAATCTGTTCGTACTCTTTTTATTTGATATCATCCCAAAAAACGGCCGCGAAGGGAAGCAAGTGCCATAATGTTTTTAGATTCTTTTAGCTTTCTTTTGCTTTCATTTTTCATCCTCTCTCCCAAACTCGAATTTGTCTAAGTTACCATGTTTGTGGCTTCCAGACTCAGGGGATGCTTTCAAACGTAAAGCTTTTACTTATTTTGGTTTTAAATTACAAGTTAAGACGGCTGTGCTTGACATATTCAGCTCATTCCAAGAGTAACCAAGTGTCGCCCTCGTAACAATCGTCTCATCAGATATTTTCACAACAGGCAGGTCTGAATTCCAAGTTGCTGAGAAAATGAACTCAAAAGAATCCGGAGAATCTTTAGATATGTTGCCTGACAAGACGAAAACGAAGGAAAAGACAAAGAAAGGTAAGAAAACGCTTACAGGTTCTTTTCGTTTAGGATCTTTCTTTATTTGGATCAAGCGCGCCACAGCCGTAAAATGTTTGGTCGAGAGTCAGTGTGGGTTCAGCAATAAATACTTGTCACAGATAAATGAACAGTAAATATCGAGGCCTATTCCAAACGTCGCGCTGTTGCCGTGCTGGACTAAATTAAAAAATGAAATTCGGCTTAAGCACGGCAGTAGCACGACGTTTGAAACTATTCAGCTCGACATACTGAATTAAGTTCGACAGGACTGCTTAGCAAGGAGGGCCTTGCCGTGCCGCGCGGCAGTAGCGCGACTTGATTTCAAATGGCTTGCTGTTGTCGTGCCAAACTTAATTAATTAGGGCCTAAGTGGATGGAAAATTTTAGACTGGGTTGAAATCTCTCGCCTTGTTATTGCTAACGCTCTTTTAAGAACTTGGAAGCCGAGCTGAAATCTCGGCTAACCATACCGGCTGTTCTTTCAGCCCGGGCTAAATTTGCATGTAATCAGACACTGCACGACAGGTGTTCCAGTAGCAGAACAGTGGAAAGCGCGATACAACTAGAACGACCTGGGAGAATTCTGCAGATATAATGTCAAAAACAGTATGCCATTTTTGACTATTTTCAGTAGCATGCAAAATAGACCCATTTGTGGGAAGGAGGGTTAAACTGCAAATAATTAAAGTGACGCTTTAGCTACGGGTTTGTCATCGAACAATTTTGAAAGGAACAGCTAACAAGATACTACTAGAGTCTCGCTTTGTGGTCTTGGCGAGTGTCAATTTTCACCTCCAACATGTCCGATTCTCAAGTCTGAAGCAGGTGACCTACACGGTCTTTACAGAGAGCCTTCGCACAACGCAAGCGGTATTAACCCTCAATACGCAAGCAGAATAAGGAATTTTGGATCAAAACGGGAAAAAGAAGCAAAAAGCTGATAATTACAACAGTTGAACAAGATAACATTTAAATAAGATAACTAATATAAAATAATGATAATTGTAACAGTGCAGCAAAACGGAATACGTTCAATGAAAGTTATTAATTTAAAATGATCAACGCTATCATGGTTACTTTGTGAATCTTGAAAAATTAGGTAGGTATATAGATAACTTATTTTACGTGGATAGAAACACCTAGCACAGAGGCTAGTTTACAGCTTTTCGATGAAAATTCTAATAAAATTTTCAAGGTTACGTAAATATTACCTTCAGAGGGTTACTTTTGGCGAAAAATTTATTAACGCTAAAAACTGAGAAGATTGCTATAAAATCTTATATTTCCCCCAAAATGAAATTAAAATCTTACATGTAAAGCCTGTGCCAGTTATCTAGAAAACAAGGGTTTTTTTAATAAAAGTTAATAAAGCATTTAGGTGTCGTAATCCTCATACCTTGTCGGCTCCCGGCGACCTTTTTGCGCTAAACCGCTTCATCTCGAGAACCTGATTAGCGCGATCTTACCATTGCGTAAGCTTCGCTCGAAACGAGGTTTAATTTCGATCAAAGACTCACCGTCGGACCTAAACCAAATAAACATAGACGCAATGCGTTAAAGACGACTGAACGAGAAAAACGCGACTGTCACACGATAATTTTCTCCCTTAGCTAGAATTCCCGCGAAAATCATTTCGCTCCCGGATCCCAGTGAAAGCCAGTGGGTGCACGTTTCCGGTTTGACAGCGAATTAATAGGGTATGTGATTTTAACGAAATTTGGCCAGAACATTCGTTAAACATTGAGAAACAATATTTCAGGGATTTTTAAACTTCTGGATATTTTCAATTTCTTTTGGCAGCTAAACCGCAACGAGATCGGAAAAATATTCGATGCTGTAACTTTACGGGTTTATGAAAAGGTAACCTATCAAAATACAGGAAAACCCTGACACATTCTGAGAGATTTTATCGGCATGCTGATGATTGACACTGTGCAGTGCTTTTACATCAGCGTTTGCCTTTGATCTGACCGGATTAATTCGGCGGAACGACAGTCTCCGTCGTCTTTCTTCTCGAGAAATAGGCAGACAGTATAGCAGAAATCTGTAGATTCTAGAAATCTACAATTCAAAACCTTTCCATTGATATATAGTTTGTGGTTGTCTCCTTAAAAACAACGTAGGTACGATTTTTTTCTGAAGCTCGGACACCCACTGAGGGGCATGTATTGCGTAACATTAAGCAATAAAGTGAAACTTAGATTGAATGCCTTGAAACTTTTCAAATTCATCATTTGTAACCCGTCTCCGTGGGAATCATCCTTGTTCCAGCTTGGTTTAATTTTGTAAAACCTCTTAGGTTATGCTAAACGTTAGTGAACTGTTACTTTTAGGCTTCCAACATTTTGTTTTGTTTCGTCGCAAAAAATAACATAGATAACTAAAAATTAAACATAGTTACGAAACTTATTAAAGGGGCTCTGTCACGGGGATTTTGCTGTTTTCCGTCGGCTTATTTCTGCTGAAATCATCGTCTTTTGCCTGTTATCCGCGCACAAAATACTTCTACTGAATTATTAAGGATAAATCAAATAAAATTGTTGCAGTGGGAGTGAACCATGTTATATTTTGCTGATGCTTTCATTACATAAAAATTTGAAAATATTGCATGGCTAATGTTTTCAATTTGCAACCACTTTCTTCCTCTTTATCCATAAGAGCGTACAAGAGTGTATAGTTTGTTCAGTGTAGTACTGTAGTCTGACAACAAAACAAGACCAACGTTTTAGCTTTTTAAAGTATATGACAATGTCAAGCAGAATGTCACGTTTATATCATGTTAGATGAATTGCTGCCTGACCAGTTTTCAGCGGAAGACCTATCTTTGATGGGATTTGATTTAGTAGAATAGCCAAAAACCGAGATCTCGGTAACCATAACTGGGCTGGAAACTTTCCCATAGAAACACATTAGTTTTTTTTCAAAGGAAATAGGAAAAAAGGCCGAGATATTGGTAACCGGGTTCATAGTGTCGTGGTATTCAAGCTTTCTTTATTTTTCAGCAAGCTTGTCTATTATTAGTATCATAATAGTCAGCCTTGTTATTTTATTCAAAACCTGTTCTTGCAATTATATTCATGGAAGTAACTATCTTGTGCTCGAAATATTAAATCGCGTTAGTAACTGTTATGCACAGTGTGATGCTACAACCATGGTCACTAGTGTTGAAAAAAAATTTACACACAACCATCTCACTCAAGGGTGTATTTTATCGTTTTCCAACATTGAAAGGGGGAACCGGGTTAATGAAACGTATGTATAAATTAAGATCATAATTTCATGTGTTTACATGTTTTCAAACAAAATATGTCATTGGTTGTAGGTCTGAGCATTTAGTGAAACCGGGAGCCATAATCGATTATGGCTCCTGGTGAAACATCAAGATAGTGATGCAAAAATTGATTCTTTTTGTTAATGTAATGTGTCTGTAATCATATTATCAGTTGTAAGAAATTGATAAAATGGTAAGTATTGACCATTTTCGCATTGCCCATAATACACCTTGTTTACCTCCCAAAATTTTGCATAAGCATTGTCTTCAGATTCTCTTGGGACGACTGTAATACCCAGGAGAATTGGGAAACAAAAGTTATGTAAAATTTTGAGGGGTAAACAAGGTGTATTATGGGCAATGCGACAATGGTCAATAAATAACTAACCGTGGAGGCTTACTTGTCCCCAATCGTCTCCTTTGAGAAAATAGCACAACGCGATGGATGGTGGGACGCCTGCCATTTTTCTCTGATAAGAGACGACTGGGGACGAGTCAGTCGTGGAAGTAAGAGTAAGAAAATATTAGGGTAGAATTATTAATTAACATATATTTTCTATGTATTTTTACTACCTCCAGAGAGCAAGAAAGAGAAGAAGGAGAAAAGAAAGAAAAAAGAGTCAGATGAGCTGGAAAGCGAGACTGGAAATTTGGCGGTAAGCGATGAAAGTAAAGAAGGAAATCAAGGGGATTCTTCTTTACCAAAGAGGAAAAAGAAGTCTGGAATTATTAAAAGGCTTAGCGGTAGAAAGTCTAAAAGCGATCAAAAAAGCCCGAAAAATGGCTCTTTGGACAGCTTGAAGAGGCAAAGTGACGATTCGCTCGAGGGGTCCACAGCAAGCGCCGAAGTGCCAACTGCAAGTGCCGAGGTGTCATCGACAGCTGTCAAGCCCCATAGGATTATCAAGGTCGAAGCCCTTGCCATCCCTACGTACAAGAACGGAGAAAGTTCTCAGCAAGATGCTTTTCTAGAGCTTCCGCCGATAGACGAAAATGAGATAGCTGATGCGTACAAAAGCGGGCTACAAGAAGAAATCACCGTAACCAGAGATGGAGGAATAAGCTTTGATGAAGAAGAAGGCATCATCAAAGAAAAAAGAGAAGACTGGTTAGAGAGTGAGATCACAGTCCAAGAGAAACCTGCTCGTGACGCAGAACCAAAAACTAAAAGTTGTTGCTTCCAGTTTCTTACCTTTCTTCGATATTATTAAATTGGCTTAGTGCAATTAGCAGTCACTGCGTTGAAGTTGCAACAGAGACTTGTTGAGGTATTTATTTCGGTTGAGCGGGGAATGCCCTGCTTCCTCGGAATTATTTAATATCAGGTGCTACTTAGAATATGAGCAGTTTGTTCTATTTTTATTCCATTGACAGACTGCACCGAAGTCACTAATATATATAACGGTACGTAACTGTCGAACAAACGAGCTGTAGCGACTGAGTATTTCAAAAACTCAGTTCAAGTTTTCTTAGTACATATACTCTTGAAATGAGGAATTTCAGTTATATCAAAGCATTAAGACCCATGACACATGATAACAAAGATTGTGCTGTTTCATAATTTTCGCATTTTCCTGAAATTAACGATGTGACTTAACGAAAAAGTCCTTAGATGCAAATTAAAAGTAATATAAACTTTCAAACGAAACTGATGACGAGATGATTGTACGAGAACGAGCAAAAAGAGAAGGAAAAATTTCACTTTCATTGTTGTGAAAAAAGAACGTTAAGAAATCAATCGCTTGACAATGAATGTTACAATTTTCGCGGAGTATCGTCTTATAAACTGAACCCATTCATGTGTTCACAACTTATTATTGGCGCTCACAAACAAAATGTGTTTTGTTTTCAATAATTTTTTTTCTTGTTTTACTTTTTCGTTTATGACGTTCTTTTTTATTCTTTGTTATTATCATTTGAACCGTAAACAGGTAAGGGGGTGGGGGGGGGGGGGCTAAAGACCCCAGCCCCTCCGTCTGCGCGGTCCTTGTAAAAAGGCATTTGCGACCACATTTTGAGAGTTTTCAGCTCTAAGGAATCCTCCTAAGTTGTTTTATACTGAATTTACAATATTCGATAGGGAACTTACAAGCATGTTGTAAAAATAGGTCCGCAATGCGTACTTGTGTGGGATTTCGTTGATGATTAGATGAGACGAATTGTTTTGTTTTGTTGTCATTCAGTTCCTTTTGCCGAGTAAGGTATTACAGTTATATGATTCGCACTTGTGAGACACTTGTGAGATAGTTTGAGAAAATTCTGTGCAACCTGCACACTCAAGCCGACAAATATTGGCTTGCGAAAGTACAATGACTCCTTGATTATATAAAGCTGGGACAACTTGCACCAAAACGAAAGGTCCAAGGCGATAACTGTTGGCTTGTGAATAACGCCAAACAGCTCCTTTGACAAAAGAATCCTCTGTTATAAACACCTGAAGAAATAACGGAAGAAAAGTCTCAGATTAGGAAAAACGCAGGTCAAAAAACGAACGCGAACGTAATCTGCTTTCAATTAGGATATTTTGAAGCCAAAATATCACCTTACATAGGAAATTAAGACCTAGAGATACTCAAAGAAAATGTTAAAAAGGAAAGCGACTTCTACTTACCTTCTGTACTAAAAGTAAAACGCGAAAATATTCGAAATCGGTGAAAAAACCAACAGCTGAAAGAAGAAATGGCCGCCCAGGACTCATAAACACAATAAACTGGAACCCAGTCTTCTCACTTCGACACATCCAAACTAGAAAACACGTGACTAGCACTTCACTCTCGTATACAGATAAATAAATAAATAAATAAATAAATATCGCTGGCGCTGACTTTGTGTGGGAGAAATCCCACACAAAAATGTTACGGTACTTGTTATATTAAATTAGTCCTACATTTTTACTAGTAAAAAACACATTACGTACTAGATTATAGAAAACGGTATACTTTATCGTCAACTTGAAGATTTCAGCTCTACTTTAACAAAGAAATTTAAGTGACTCAAAATAATATAAAATCAAGTAGAAGGTTCATCACCAATTACAAATTTGCCACATTTCAAACAGTCATTAGTCTAAATTGAACACAGAGAAATTAGCGATGAAATTAATTTTTTTCTTAATGTCATTTATGAACAATTTCATAACAGATGAGCTTTTACTGCTATCAAAGCTTGGGAGATCTAATATTGTATTATTTAAATGTAACAGATGCTTGATTGTGGTAAACCAATTCAAGACAGGGACGGATCTAGGGGGAGGGTACAGGGGATGCGCAACCCCTCCCAAGTTAGTTATATTTAGCGGCTTGCCAATATAACTTGTGTTTTGCTTACGTCACCCATAGGTTACGTCATTCCTTGGTGGTGCATCCCCTCCTAAGAAAAATCCTGGATCCGCCCTGAAAGAATGTTTACCTTAGGTATCAATTGTATTTCTGTTTCCAGTGCACTGCTTATAATCTAGTGTGATAGACTAAGCAGTCTCAAGAAATATTTTAGTAAAGATAGGGATGTGAGGAGGAAACTTTCCCAGTTCTCCCGTCATTGCTACGTTACTTGATTTGGAGTGCACCCTTAAAAAAATTTGCATATTATATTGAGCGTAGTTTCGGGTATTACTCGTTCGTTCGGGTATGAGTATAGTATTGAGCATAATTTTTTGGTATTACTCGTTCGTTCGGGAATGAGTATAGTATTGAGCATAGTTTCGGGTATTACTCGTTCGTTCGGGAATGAGCATAGTTTCGGGTATTACTCGTTCGTTCGGGTATGAGTATATTATTGAGCATAATTTCGGGTATTACTCGTTCGTTCGGGTATGAGCATAGTTTCGGATATTACTCGTTCGTTCGGGTATTAGCATAGTTTCGGGTATTACTCGTTCGTTCGGGTATGAGTATAGTATTGAGCATAATTTCGGGTATTACTCGTTCGTTCGGGTATGAGCATAGAATTGAGCGTAGTTTCGGGTATTACTCGTTCGTTCGGGTATGAGCACAGTTTCGGGTATTACTCGTTCGTTCGGGTATGAGTATAGTATTGAGCATAATTTCGGGTATTACTCGTTCGTTCGGGTATGAGCATAGAATTGAGCGTAGTTTCGGGTATTACTCGTTCGTTCGGGTATGAGCACAGTTTCGGGTATTACTCGTTCGTTCGGGTATGAGCATAGTTTCGGGTATTACTCGTTCGTTCGGGTATGAGCACAGTTTCGGGTATTACTCGTTCGTTCGGGTATGAGCATAGTTTCGGGTATTACTCGTTCGTTCGGGTATGAGGATAGTATTGAGCATAATTTCGGGTATTACTCGTTCGTTCGGGAATGAGTATAATATTAAGCATAGTTCCGATCATAACTACATGTGTATCGTGAGATAATACGGTATTGAATGCAAATCTTGCGAAAAACTGGGTCAAAATTTGGAGATCTGGGTAGCACATACCCAGCGAAAGATATGAGCTATTTATTTCCAGCTAAACGAGTTTAAAAAAAACAGCCCCAGACTTTACAATGGTACAAAAGAATAGGCTTTACAAGAAAATAAAACAGCTACAGAATTGCTACAACAAAAAGCAGCATTAAATATTTTTATCTCCTTTAGAAAACAATACATAGATTGTATGCTTCAAAAGAAACAAATGGTGTAAGACTATACCCAAACAAACGTATTTATCAACTACTTCTAAAACATAAAAATAGGTTAATAAGTAAAATGAAAAACAGTAGTTCTTATTACAAAACCAGGTAATTGACAAATTACTGAAATTTTCTTTCGTCTGGCCATGCAATAATTCCGATCTCAGTGTGCTAGAGCTTTTTTATAGTAGCATTTAAACTAGTCTGTTGTATAGTTTAGTAGATGAATGGGTAAAAGGCCTATAGCCAGACATAGTAGTTATATTTACCGTATGAAGACCGTTTTTATTTCTAGTATTATATAGGATTATGAATATCAGAATTGTTAGAAAACAGGTCACGAAGATAAAGCTTGAATACTGCAAGACACTCATAAATTAGGACATCTCCTTGTTTTTCGTTTATCGTAGGATACGTTTCCTGATTTTGGGTCGGTCGGTCGGAAAAGAAAAAAATGGGCCCAAAAAAAGGAGTCGAATGGCAGGCGGGCAGCAACTAGTAAAGTCAGTAAAGGGTTTGTGTTTACATATTTTCCTCCGACACGAGTGGAACGAGTGAAAGGCCTCTCTTATGGGAGAGTGACACGTTTTCTATATATGGGTAAAACAATATTAACGTCTATATTTCAGATTAAAAGTGAGAGCATGTTTGACTGGGGTCAAATTACTTTCCTCGTAACTTTTTTTTTTTGAAGACCCGAAAATTTGGGTCGGTCGGATCCCGACAACGCTTAACGGAGAAGAACAAGGAATGGCCTAATACGTGACCCCCTCTAATACAGTCTTAGGCGTCTAATCCGTCTATCGAGGCCTATAGCGTCTATCGAGGCCGTCACGTGAGTATTGGACTAAACAATGTCACAATAACCCAATAAAGACTGAATTAAAGTCATATATAACTGTTTACTGTGTCTCTAGTTAAATATTTCCGGACCCTTCCTAGAAGGTTTAATCTATGATTTACTAGACAAGAAATATTATCGATGTGTTTCTTGCCAATTCAAAGACGCATCAAGAGTTAGGCCAAAGTATCAATTAAGTCACAGTGTCAGATAGCTGCAAGAACTTGCTCAGTAATGATAAGGAAAGTGCTTATGATAAGTGAAATTCACTCAACAAATTAAAGTTGAATCAAAACGACCGTCAATATTTCGTTCGCGTACCTCTGCGTCACTTCGTATTGAAAGGTCTCGAAATTGGCGCATAAATCCACTAATGGACTGCTTGCCACTGAGCTGCTTAACTGAAGGCTCACGATAGGCAGAGGAAGCCCTACGAATGGCGCAGTACCCGGCCTGTTGGGGTATGTTTGCTTGGCTAAAATGGCGGGCGATTTGAATTTGACTGCAAGAACGAAGGTTTTTCATACGAAGCGAGCAAAAAAACTTGCAGAAACGTAACTATAATGATATTTTCTGGCCGTTTCTGGTTACGTTTTGTTGGTTTTGACGATTCTAACAAATACAAGGCGTTGCCGTTGTTCTCTTCATCGTCCGCCATCTTGATTTTTTGGGGTGAATTCAAAATTAGGGAGAGGAGCTCCTTTATAGCGCGCCTTCGTGTTTAAAATTCTCATCTGAAAATACAAACATCACTGCAAGGCTGATACTACGTGACTTTGCGAGACAACAATTCGACAGAAACCGATAAAGCAGGGCTGCAACCGTGGAGCATTATCGTTCGCGGTCCTTTGTAGTTTTCATCTGAAAATGTCTGTACTGCATCATTCATGAAATACGAGATAAAAACGGGTGGCTCATCTCCTGATCCTACTCGCCCGGTCATGCCTGAAGAGTGATTGAAAACGCGACAAAACTTCTCAAGTGGTAGCCAATCGAGCACGTCAAGTTTAGACAAAAATGCGTGGTTTTAAAATTTTTATCAGATCTCTTTGTGTTTTGTTTTTAATCAAGGTACGATGGCTAAAAACCAAGAATTTATGCAGGTTAATGAAAAAGTTATTCCAGTTATGAAAAAGGTTGTACAAGCCCGGCGCCTTTAACCATGGTTTAATAGTATGTCAAATTAATTATATATATGTTGTTTTTAACATTTGTTGTTATATTTCGGTGCAATGAGATTTTGAAGCGTGTTTATTTAGTTTTGTAGCTTGGCTTTAGTCCACAACGCTCCATGACTCCAAGAATGAAAATTTGCATCAGATCAAAGCCCGGGATCGGGGGGGGGGGGGGGGGTACTGTACCCATGTTTGGGTATAGGGGTACCGCTTGAGATTTGAACCCCTGACCCTGTTAAGGACGTTCAACACGACAAAGGAAAACGTTTTTAATAATAATAATAATAATAATAATAATAATAATAATAATTTAACTACTAGCGCCCTTCAGTGGGAGGCGCAGTGGCCTAATGGTTAGTGCGCTGGACTCCGGATCGGACGGTCCGGGTTCGAGCCTCCGGCCGGTTGGGTTCTTGGGCAAGACACTTTACTCTCACAGTGCCTCTCTTCACCCAGGTGTATAAATGGGTACCGGCGAATTTACTGCTGGGGGTAACCCTGAGATGGACTAGCATCCCATCCAGGGGGGAGTAGAAATACTCTTTGTCGCTTCATGCTACAAAAACCGGGATAAGCACCGGCCTGATGGGCCACTAGGCCCGACTGCGCCCTTTAACATACTACAGCGCTAATATCTCGTCAAGAAAATTATCTAATGTTGATTGATGATCGGCTAAATTAATAAATACTGATGGCCGTCTTGAAGTCATACCCTGTATAGGACGATTCTAGACCCTGGTTAAGACAGACGTGCTTGCAATTATATACCTTGTTATACCCTGTTCAGGACTGAGGTGTCGAAAATCATACCCTATCCGGCGGCACGTCCTCGTATAGCCCATATAAGGGAGTACCTCCCTCCCCCGGATTCAAAATTGCGCATGAAGCAAGAGCTGTTCTTTTCATAAGTTGTTGTGAAGGTCTTATTGTAAGTAGGGTTCATTTTCAGCCCGTATGACCATTCGCTCAAGCTAATTGCTAGAGAATCGATAGAGAAATTAATTAAGGAGTATAGACGTTTTTTATTCAAAATTGCGCCTTTCAAGGTTTAATTATTATTGACCCCTACTGATTAACTATTTAGCCCACATGTGCGGTCAATGCATGCTTGGTTGATTAGTCTTCATCTGAATGTTTTGCTGTTGAATTGTCTAGACGATGCTAGATCGGGCGTACGCGCGAACTGTGTGCGCTCCCATTGTAGAGTTTATTGTGATGTGTTATTTGATCCGGCTCAAAGCTGTGACAGTTCGCATCATTGCTGATCATTCCATTGAGTCTTACGAGTGGTTCTGGCGTGATAATAGAAGAATACACTCTACGTTTTCCAAAAACAAGCAGAAACCGTTCCCTGATTCATTTCAACCAAACAGAAATAGATTCTGTAGATTTTTGTCGCCCGGGCAAGTTGAACTATAACTCTGCGCCTGGATTTTGCTGTACGAGTTTCTGGATAAGGAGCAGGGCTTTATCATTTGCGTATCGGGATAGCGATCGAGCCAGTTTATCTTCAAGGTAAGGTTTCTAGTACCTACGCGTTGAAGCATTAAAGGTATATTATTTGGTTTAGCTGGTGTGGCTATTTAGCTTGGAAACCTATCTATATCGTTCTACGAAAATAATGTTTGTATTCATGTAATCAAGCGAGCAAATGTGACAGACATGTCTGTGGACAGCCAGCCAAACGCTACTTCGACAGTACGTATGTTCGGTATGTTGAAAAGTATTTATTGGCGCAATGCTGAATTCAAATTAATGTGCATTAATTAATGTATATTAATTAAGCCATGCTATAAATTATATTAGTTCCCATGAAACTAAACAACCAGTAACACAGTGCATGTATTACAAAACGCATATTCTGACAGACTGTTATACTTGTGAGCAGTAAAATGATGAAGCGTCACTAATCAATTTTGTTTCTTTGACCTACTGTTTTGAACTCGAAACCGAATCTAATCAGTGACAAATCACAGGTTCCGAAAAATTCGTGCTATCAAATAAACACAAAAAATTTGCTCAAGGCCGTACGCCTAGAAGTAACCTAGCGTGATTGGCAGGTAGTAGATATAGAGACGGTACGAGAATTGAGGGGATGTGTCCGCCAAAGACCAAGACCGGTTCTCGAAGCATCTATCTGTCGTATGATGTAAGACCTGTAAACACAGTCAAATCGGATGCACCTCTATACCTGGTTTTCATATGTCGGAAAAATCCCAGACCGTCGGGGATGTCACTGTTTCCCGACTGTCCCAGATTTTACCGATATATCGGAGACACGCTAGACGTTCTGTTGCAGATTCTATCGACATTCTGAATTTGGGACTGGAGTCATTGAAAAGAAGCTAGAGGATTGGTAACAAGTTAAAACCATCGGAAACGTCCCCGACAGTGGATATTTCAGTTTTCGTATGTCGGGAATGATCGCCGACCATCGCAGAAATATGGGACGCGTCGGGAAAATGGAAACACTCCCGATTTTCCCGATTTGTCGCCGACCATCCCTGGCGATCGGGGATATTAAAGATTTGCAATTTTCATTAGTCCAAAAAATCTGGGACGGTCGGAAAACAGTGAAATCCCCGATCGTGTGAGATTTTTCCGACATATGAAAACTAGGCTGCGGATACCGCTGAGTCCGCAATTTGGTAAGATAATCGTCAACGTGGTCAATTCGCAAATAGTGACCCGGCGAAGTACCTCTTGATTACTCTTGGAATTTGGTTCCTATCCTTTTTTCTCATGCGTACATATATTAAATTTTCAGACGAAACGTAAGAACGCTCTTAAAGGAGCAGTGTTACGGCATTTCAAGTAATTTTCCCAATTACTTTCAATTTGAAGGAAATCTAAAAGTAATACTTTTCTAATGCCGAAAAACACCAACGGGATAATAAAATGCTGAAATTATACAAGGATTGTTTCGAATAACAACGATATGGACCGATTACAAACGACAAACTTGAAAAAAACTTGCCAGTTTTTTCAAGATGAGTTTCCGTGACGTAGATGTATTTTGTGTCATTTTTGCGACGAACCAAATTTCTCTTAAAATTTCGAAAACCTAAAACTACTAGTTTACAAAGGAAAAAAAAACAACAAAGAGGTGAAGGAACAAGGGTGGCTAAGGATGGAGAAGATTGAGCCGGATTACAAATATTAATGACGGATTTGAAAAAATGCACAAACCGTGACGTAATTATTTCAAAAGTGATAACCCCTTTGGGTCAGAAGCTCAGCAGGGGTTATTTTTGTGACTGAATATTGATGCATTTACAGAATCTACCTTTGCGCTGGGTAGTCTCCTTCGCAGCCGTTATTAGGGTCGTCACGTAATGCTTATTGCGTGACGACCCTAATAGCGGCTGCGAAGGAGACTAGGTGCCAGGTCGGGGGTTTTTTTGTAGCTTCGCCGCGATAAAAACTCCTCTGGTACTCTATTCCCTGGGATGCCTGAATAAAACTCCTCAAGCTTCATTTTGAACGTTGCAACCTACCATTCTCTAGATAGAAAAAATTAGAGCTGCAGTAATTTAAATAACGATTCTAATGCTGCAATCAAAAACCTCTATGTCAAAAATTCATAATTCGCCCGCGCAATACTTATACAGCGGCATACATACAAACGCGAATTGAGGCCCTTCACAATGGACTCCTGAAAAGATTGGATTATAAAGGAAAGTTCTGTTTTTTAAAGCGCCATAATATTTTCTTGGCTACGATAATTAATTTCCTTGCCTCTTGGTTTCATATTAACGGCCTCTGGGCATGCTTTTCAACGTAATTTTCTTTCATTATTTATTTATTTTTCAATTTCCGTTCACGCCCAGTGCTGGACACAGTAAACCCCATATCTAGAGTGGTAGTGCTTCACTCGCGAAGGCTCATATTTTAAGAGTGAGTGAGTGAGTTTCACGCACATTTCATTCGTCATATCGGATATTGTCTTGACAGGCGGACCTAAATTGTCACGTTGCTGAGAAAATGAGTTCAAAAGCCTCTAAAGGCTCTTCAGACTCGTTGCAGACCAAAACGAAAAAGAAAGACAAACCAAAGAAAGGTAAGTAATTTGATTGTTTACCAGTAATTTGCTTTTTTATCGATAAAAGGGGCAGGCAACAACGATAGAATGCTTAGATGAAAATGCGGTTTCATTCAACGAGAATACTGAATGCTAGAATGAGCCCATTGATCATGATTTCAGTTTTACTGGGCAGTTGTAGAAATTCTGCCTCAATGGGCAATTCTTGGCCTTTCACTGCAGCTAGCATCTAGCAATATAATAACATTTCGAGCAGAATTGAAGCAATTTATTACAAAGCAACAACTCGGTTATTTATTGAAAAACTAACAATATTGTTAGCAATAAAACAACAATTATAACATGTGAAGAAAGGGGGAGACAAGATTGAAATTCACCAGCAGCGCTACGAGCCACAAATACGAACAGTGGCATTTCTCGCAAAATAACAAACACAACAATCGCCCTCAGTGATTACATCGAATTAACTATTCGCTACGGATTTACCAAGCAGAATACGAGCAGAGTAGCTATCAAGTAGTTGATGTGAGCAGAATGTCGAAGAATATCTTGATGTCAGAGCACAATTCCTTTATCTGAGAAGAATAGAACTTTTGAGTGAAAAGCTTTATTAAAAAAATAAATAAATAAATAAATGGACTTTATAGCAAGATCTTCAACAGAATAGCTGTAACAGAGCCCTGTATCAGAACAGATTTTATTAAAATCTATCATTGTTTCTTTCCATTTTTCCACGGACCAAGTGTAAGTTAAGGTCATACGACGCACAAAAAATATTGTTCCCTGGACTAGCATTAGTTTTCTTGTACACTGTACCAAAAGATCTTGATTTGTTTAATACTTCTGCCAAATATTGCGTGACCACTGAGTACAAGTGGTGTGACGTCAATGCAACACTTTTCGGGATCAAAATAGTGTTACAGTATTAAAGCATGAATGCTATTTTTAATAAATTTATCAATTTAATTAAATATTTACTTTGAAGGGACGATATATTAACCATTGTTCTTATAAATGACAATCGATTTTGCAAGTAATTCCTTTTGATTAAATTACCCATTAACCCAAATCTTGAGTTTGAAGTAAGACAATATCATCCAGACAAATTTTATGAATTACGTGGTTCGCAAAAGAAACACGGTAACGAAAAGTAAGCACTCCTGAGGTCGGTGGTGAGGAAAAGTTATTAAAGTTTTTCTATTACTTATTCTTGTACAAAAATGATTGAACTAATGTCTCCTTCGTTGCGTTTGCGCTGTTTTTAGAGAGCAAAAAAGAGAAGAAAGAGAAAAGCAAGAAGCGCGACTCCAAAGACCTGGAAAGCGAGTCTTTAAATGAAAATAGCGTTGAGGTTGAAGAAGGCGACCAGGAGAACTCTTCGCAAAAATCAAAGAAGTTTGGAATTTTTAGGCTCAGTGGAAGAAAATCTAAAAGTGAAAAAAAGAATTCGAAGCATGGCTCCTCGGACAGCTTGAAGAGAAGAAGCGTCGACTCTGCTGACTTTGAGAGCCGCGGAAGTGAGTTTTCGCTCGAGGAGTCGACCGAAATGTCAACGACCAGTGCCGACGTAGATACAAGTAGCGACATAGTAATGCCCCGGGTAGAAGAAGCCTTAGTGGTCCAAACGTCTTCAGAAGTAAAGATTATCAGTGCAGCTCACCCAGATTTGGCAGGTGATAAAGCAATCGAAAAAGGTGGCGCAGAAAAAGTAGACGATTCTTTGCCAAAACAGGACAGTGAAAACAAGAATTTGGAAGAACAAACCGTACAGGTGGAATCGATGACCTTCCAAGAACAAGTTCCTGTAGCATCAGATGTTCAAACGTTCGATATCAAACTGCAGTCATCTGTCATCTCCACTGAAACTGACAAGAGCGTAGATGAAAATGAAGAACAACTTCACAAAGCAGAGGGAAACAAGAAAGAAAGTGCAGAACTGGTAATTGAAGAAAGTGTTTCTACACATAAGAAAAAGGATCAGGTTGAAGCACCAGAATCTGAAGTCTCTTTGGAAGACATTAAACCAGAACGTGATCGAGAGATAACGAGCTCTGAAGATGACAGCGTTGATACTGTGATATCGACAGAAGCTCTGAACAATAAAAATTGGAGGGAAATGAACGAAGACACTGCAGATGGAATACGAAATAAAATAGACGTGGAAGAACCAATCAAGTCCATATACCAGGAAAGAAGAGGTCCACCGCAAGATGCTGAACAAGAGCTGCCTCCCACAGACGAAGACGCGATAGTCCTATCTTATGAGAACAAGACGATAGAAGAAATCAGCGAGGAACAACACGTCCAAGAAGAACCCATCAAACAGGCCTCTAAAGAAGTAAGGGACGACTTGTTAATGAGTGAGATCATATTCCCACAAGAACCCGTGACTGACGCAGAACCGGCAGTTTTGATAAAGAGCGAGAAGGCGATGAAGAAAGGAAAGGTACACGAAGAAGGAAAGGTGGAAGGACCTTCAGAAGAGGAACTGCTGATACCAACAGTAATTCAGAGGAAAGTGGACAACACGGACGAAGAGGAAGAACAAGAGAAACGGGAAGCTCCATTGAATGAAGAGGCGATGGCACTAAGTTATCCTGAAAGAGAAGAAGACCATCTTCAATATGAGAGTCAGGATGGCTCCATACCAGATGAAGAAGAACCGGTGTTGCTGGCAGTCAGCGAGAAGAAGGGCAACCAAATTGAAGAACAAATAAATGAATTTCTGAAACTCGATGCCAACATTAAAGAAATATCGACGCGCGAAATTCAGCCTGCAAAGAAAGATGAAGAAGCAGAAGAGATATCTGCCAGTAATACACGTCAAGACGAGCTGCCTGAAAAAAACGAAATTATCGTGGGACGTTCCGAGAAAATCAGTCGTGAATCATCTCTTTTTGACAAGAAAAGCACCTTTATCACAAGCACACCGAAGAAAGAATCAATCGACACCAAGAACGGCACGGGACTGGATGCCAAGAATGAAGAATATAAGGCAAGCCCAGCTCTTAGCTACAATATCACGCGCTTCAGGGAGAGATCAGTTGTGGGGTTTCACCTTCAAGTTCAATTCGTCAACAACGTCAAGGATGCAAAGATGAGCACCAAATTGTTGCTGGCTCGGTTGGCAGAAATAAACAAGAAGCTTCGAATGCTGCAAAAGGAACTGTTTGAAGTTCAGAAATCTGACGTCAATAGCAACTCAGTTGTGCCAGTCGAAATTGACATGAAGGGACAGTAAAGCATAAATCAGGTACAATTTGTAGAAATTTTAACTGGCATGACTCGGGACAATGCAGAACAATTAGTACAAGAAACATGCATGGTGTTTTAGGCACTGCTTATGTAACTTACATTTCCAGCTGACAAAATATTTTCGACTGCTATTTTAGTATAAAGCCTTATTCTTCATAAAGTTGACAAGTACTATCCGTATGGAAAGTTATCTTTACTTTGCATGTGGATTAAGGTTCGATTAATATAGCGCTTTGATTAGCCTATTAAATACTCCATTTTTTACCAGCTGTTAGTAAGGACAATACTCTATACCTTATTTTCTCGATTATTAAAACGCATTGTTTTGCCTTTGTTCGTGATTCTTTGTAGTTTGGGGCAGCATTGTTTCTCATCGTTTGTTTCTTTTGTTTGACGTCATCTGTGACCGGTACCCACAGAAGGAGCCCGGAACTGGCACGTCGAGTTTAAATAAACGCTCACACGAATCTCATTGCAAAATTGGTGTAATCATTTAGTTTCACAGGTGACTTAACACGCTCTAACAGTTTTATTTACCAAGTTGGTGATATTTTGGCTTTGTTCTGGTGAACCTCTTTTAAATTTGCCTTAAATTACTTAAATTTTATGTAAAATCAGTAATAAGTGAAGCTTTCATAAATAGTGCAACAATACTGTTGCTTAAGGGCCCCGAATAAACGCTGTGTCAACAAGGCCGAGTTTTAACAACAACAACAACAACAACAACAACTTTATTTGTACCATACATAAGAAATTATACATTGACATTAATCTAAGTAAAAATTAAAATGGGTACAGGCTCTCAGAAATAACTACGCAAGTTTAAAATGCAAGGGAGAAAAATAAACAACAGGGGTATCTAATCGAGAAATTGCGGTATTTGTGTTTATCTATATGATTTGTATGTGTAATAGGACTACATGCTGTCCAATTTGAAAATAATTGGATGAGAAAAAATTCCGAGGACTGCGAAATTGGACGAGGCTGTAGGCCTCCAAATTGAACAAACATGTAGTCCTGTTACCTATTAATTATATAGCCTCCAAAAATATATGAACACGGCAAATGCTTCGCCCTCCAAACTAGTTTTTCCTGACAATTGATTGGTTTATGGAAGGTATCCAGATTTTTCTTAAATTGGACAGTTTGAGCAAAAACTGTCCAATTTATTTTAAATTTGGACAGTTGGCAAAAATTAATAAAAAAATGCATTTGTTGACAATAATGGATTTTGATGTAGCTATATAATTAAAATGTTCAATTTGGTTCAGAGGGCAATAATGCAAAGGACTTTCCTATTGACTGTCAATCTTTTGTCCAGTTCTGCGATTGGTGATAAATCGGCTCTTTCAACGTAGTATAACAATAGGGAAAATGTGTTTCTTGACCAATCAGGGGTTAGTCCAAAACCAATAGTCAGTAGACCTTCAAAACTGACACCGACAAAACAAATCATAATGAGCGAATCATGTGTCGGTGAAAAAGTTCTAAATCTTCCTGCGAAACTTCGCTAAAGCGCGAAGACGTCGCCATTTTGAAGACGACCTTCAACCACTGCACTCTAATGGCTGGTAGTGTGCAATAGCTCAGCCAATCAGATTGCTGCATTTGTATTAGTATACTAGTAGATTTTTAATAATGACATTTAGGTTTCAGTAGGCTTCCTTATAGCTAGCCAGAACAAGAGTCACCCATGTGCAAGCCGATTGCATGTGTTCTAAATACCACTGGACCACTAGAACAAGGAAATGAAATGAGTAATATGTCCCTGCGAGGCTAGACTTACAGATTGAAAGGTATTACGATACTTACAGGGTGGGCGAGATAGCAGTTCTCGTAAGGTCTCACATGAATGGCTTGCGTCGCTTTGAGAGGACAATACAACAAACAACAGAAACAATGCCCCTAGCCCCTAAAACAATGGCAACTGCTGTCAATAGAATTACAAGCTTACGAGAGCTGCCACCCCACCGTTTAGGGTTCGCGAATTCTCACGTTTTTGCACCGCGGTTGCAACGTTTTAATGCGAGCTCTGATTGGTTCAATGTAGTATTTGGGCCAGTTGCGATGGGCTTAGTTTCATCGTTCGGTTCGTTGAGTTTAAGCCGCTTAACTTAATCATGTCGCTCAGAAACGCCAGCTAGCTCTTGCTCAATTGGTTGGCAAGACCACATCAGATTGATAAAGTGGCATGACTTTGACAGCTGTTTGCCAGATAGCGAGATACAACGTCCCAAGAAAAATAATTTTAACTTTGAAATAGCTTGTGGCCAAAGAAAAGACCTCGTTTAATCCACAGTTGTAAAGGATAGCTGTAGATTTACTGGATTTATAGTTCATGACAATTAAAGTTAATTATTTTCGGCAGAGACAAGAGACGGCCGGAAATACGCCTGCGTTCGCAGGCTAGCGTAATCTAAGAGCACGGGTAATGTTCCTCAATATCAGTGAAATACTTGCTCAATATTTAAAGACTTTTTCTCCGATTTTCTATATTTGTGCAAAAGTCGGTTGTTAAGTTATATCATCAGTGGAAGGGATCTCGCCTTCGGTTCTCTGCTCACTTTATTTACGGAAGTCCCTTTTGTGTCAAGAGAGGGAGGGCACGTAAAGCCGCTGTCTTTAATAACCGCTCCATTGTCTCGGTGACCCTTGGTAAACAAACACCGTTTCGGAATTTTAAGTGAAACTGATGCGTGGGTGCATGATATTAGCGCTATATATAGAGGCCACGCCTCCTACGCAGACGTTCTTTAGGCTCGTCACGCATTCCTCCCCAACGAACGGGGAGGAATGCGTGACGAACCTAAAGAACGTCTGCGTAGGAGGCTAATAGAGGCCACGCAGCCGGATGCCTTACCAGTTCGTGTGGCGCGTGAAATCTGAATCTGCCTGTGATCGAATGCCATGAAAAACTTGTATTATGACCTCTCCTGAGTCCTGACTCCTGAGTCCTGTCCATCGTGTCGATAAGAAGAAAAGGTGGCAAGAACTATCATCGATATTGATCGCGCTGAGGTAAGTTCGTTTTCTATGTTTTAATCGATTTTCACAGTTTTGTTGTAATTTTAGCATGACTTCACTGAAACCACTCGAACTCGTCAAGATCGCCTTTCTCGTGGTACTTGTTCTTGAAAACACCAAAGGAGTGTCAAGTTTTGATAAACCCTCTAAGTGCAAGCGAGTTGTTCACAACGCACTCAACGACCACAATATCTCATAATGCACTGATACCAGACTCTTTCTTTCATATTCAAGTTGAAAACCCTAGCAATGTAATAAGAGTCGCAGCAAAAAGTCCGCAAAGACCAATCAACCGCAAACTTCTTCTAAGTCATCACTTATTCAGTTTCAAACTTAACTTAATACACTCTTTTTTTATATAAGAACGTCTAATTTTGTAGCTGAGGCTGAACATTCTTATATTTTTTTGCGATTTGAGGCTGAAAGCGTTCTTTAAATGTTCTTAGATTTACATGTTATAGTATTTCATGATGCGAACGTGAATAGGAAACCTATCAAAGTTCATTGCTGGCTGAGATGTAGTATGAAGTTTCTTGCACATTCTTAAGCGACTTGCTCTGATACCACGTGCGAGATCTCTCGTCAACCAACAATGGCTAAATTTGGCTTCAGAAAAAGCATTGAACATAGAGATTGACAACGGGACAGTACGCGCAGCAAACCATTCGTTAACCAACATTTAAAATATACAGTGAGCAAAATAAAAGCGTTCTTAATCGAGTCTCAGCCTGGGGAATGTTCTTAATACGTTCTTAAAATGTTGGTTTATTTCAGCCTCAACGTTCTTATAAAGAAGGTTCTTATAAAAAAAAAAAATAGTGTATTCATAAATCTGTTCCGTTCTTACCTCTGTAATTTTGGATTGATTCACAATTCAGTATAAACTCAATCATCAAACGAATTTGAACAGAAATTGTAGCGGTAAGTTTTTCCGAAAGAGTACGGGAACGGGAGAACTCTGGACACTTGAATAATCTGATCACTGCCGAATCATGCTTCTTGGTAAATAGGCTCAAACTGGAACTCGCTTACAAGCAAGGGCCTACCGGAATCGCTTAAACCACGAAATCGGCAGACAGCAACATAGTTTTTTTTACAGTAGTTTATTTTAGCCATGTAATCGAAGTGTACTCGAAATGTAATTAAGAGGCATTGCAAGTGAGGCTGGTTCTATTTTTTCAAGCGTCTATTGTTATTAGAGTATAATAAAATAGTTTGCTAACATAAAGATATGAAAAGTAATTGCACGGAACATAAGGTCCTTTGAGGATAGCATAGTCTAATAAAAATTCAAACTCCATTCGAGTGTTTTATTGTTAAAAGCGTTCGTTACTAGCATGGGAATTCATCTATTAAAAACTGCGTTTATTAATTTATTACATGAAATTTTTGCGACACATAATTAAAACAGTGGGTTTTAATGAAAATAAAGTCATCATTTTTAATAATATAATAGACCCAATGACAGTAACGTAAAGGCCATTTCCAGTCCGTACTGCGCAGTCTCGGAATTTGTTCACATTTCTCACGAGGGGCCGCAACCCCCAAAATTTTCGAGCGGCTGCCGGCGGCACATCAAAGAATTTGGAACGTAAGGGCACATTCCTAAAATATTTTTACCTGGTAAGCTGGACTGAAGGTGCTAGAAAACCACGGGATCCCAAACCACATGTCAATTAAAATGACACACTGACCTTTCACTAAATCGATCACGAGAAAGATATCACGTTGTGAATTGAGCGTTTGATAAATTTCACGTTGTGAATTGAGCCTTGCAGCAAATGAACGATAATTACACAACGCTCCAGAAATAGACGCGAGGTTTATTGTTATTTTTATTTTTTGGAAAAATTGGTCTCGCTTCTAAATGGTGTTAAGCAATAAATTTCAGCTAACTAAACCATTAATAGCGCGTTTAAATATGAAGATCTGATCTGACTCAGGAGAGGGCTTCCACGCTTTCACATATGTCGAGATTATTTATATCTTCACTTTTCGCTCTCCCTGCGTACCATGCATCTCCTCTCGAACTATACGCTACTGCTTTATGACTACTTTTATAATTGATGCGGTTTCGCCGTTTTCGGCACGACTTATGAAAATGTATCGCGTCTTCAAAACAACTCGCGTCCGATTTTAGTTAATATGATCGCAGGTTATTAATATTCTACTGCGACAAGCGGAAATTGCGATTTCACAGTTGCCATTTTTAAAGGCCATCATTCACCTTCGCCGCGTGTCACAGCAAAATGCCGTCCTTCAAAACTAAGTGCACAACTTGTTTGCGCGAGTTTGCCACACAACGATCGCTTGCAAAGCATGCTGAAAAGACCGGACATCAGTTCCGCGAACCCGATGTGCAATTTTATAAGCCAGGCGAAACCGAACCGGTAAATTTGCCGGTGCCGGAAACAGTTCTACAATCGCAAGAAGAAGCTTTCAAAGAATTTCTAAGCGGCATGGCTGAGATGATAAACTCTTATCTGAAGCCCGATGTAAAAAGCAAGTGGGTCAAGATCGACTTAATTATGGTACCGAATGTATTCTTCAAGTCCCTTCTTCTTAATATGGGTCTCACTAAACCGTTTTCTGTAAGGGCAGCGCGTCATCCACCTCCGCTAAAAATGGAACTGTCGACTGCGTTATATTACAACGTATACGATATCTCTGTTCTGACGAATTTATTTGCTGCCATTCGGCCATTGAAAGCGAAGTTCGAGCTCTTCAATCAGCTGGAAGCAATTTAACCGCCCGAGAAAAAGTTGCCAGGCAACGCGTTACAAGTGTGGTGTGAATTGTAACTATCAGGTATATTCTACCCACGACGTTACAAGTGTGTTGTGAATTGTAACTATCAGGTATATTCTACCCACGACGTTACAAGTGTGTTGTGAATTGTAACTATCAGGTATATTCTACCCACGACGTTACAAGTGTGGTGTGAATTGTAACTATCAGGTATATTCTACCCACGACGTTACAAGTGTGGTGTGAATTGTAACTATCAGGTATATTCTACCCACGACGTTACAAGTGTGTTGTGAATTGTAACTATCAGGTATATTCTACCCACGACGTTACAAGTGTGTTGTGAATTGTAACTATCAGGTATATTCTACCCACGACGTTACAAGTGTGGTGTGAATTGTAACTCTACCCACGACGTTACAAGTGTGTTGTGAATTGTAACTATCAGGTATATTCTACCCACGACGTTACAAGTGTGTTGTGAATTGTAACTATCAGGTATATTCTACCCACGACGTTACAAGTGTGGTGTGAATTGTAACTATCAGGTATATTCTACCCACGACGTTACAAGTGTGTTGTGAATTGTAACTATCAGGTATATTCTACCCACGACGTTACAAGTGTGTTGTGAATTGTAACTATCAGGTATATTACCTGTTGTTGTCGCGGAGGTCGCAGAATCGAATCTTCTTTACTTCCTCCGGGAACAGTCGAACAAAAGCATTGTCCCCGAATCTTCTCGTCGAGGAACCGCAAATTTCATTATTTAACACATACCAGGATTTCTCTGGATCCAGTTGTGGACTAAGCACTTGGAACAACACTACTATCGTAGCGCGCCAAAGCTCGATCGAAATGCCGCGCAAATTTTGAAACTCGCGCCCCTAATAACCTTTAGTTATATAATAAGTTTATCGCTAACAAAATAAAGTTAATATTACTAATATTAACTGCACTGTCTCTACTACCAAATGATTAAATTCATTTCATTTATCTCGATCTGTTCTCATATTGATTCTTCCTAACCTCCTTTTTTGAATTTTACGCTTCTTTCCTTTTCTTATTTTTTTTTTATTTTTGTTAAGAAAAAACAACTTCTATGCGCATTTGTAGGGAGCGTTACGTGACCTAGAAAAAACGGCTGCGAAAGGGTTGCGTTGCGTTACATGTATTGTAATAAGACTCGGGGGTGAAGTTGTCATCGTACGGGGTCTGTTTTTGCACGCTTGCGTCAATTTTAAATATTGAATGGGCTGTTTTCATCCAAAGCTTAATAATATTATTTAGACGAATGCTGGTCTGGCCCCCAACATAACTCCTCTTAACCAGTGTAAGTGGGCTCATGGATGAATTCGTTAATAAATGACGAGCGTTTGCCCGTAGAAGCTCGTAGAGTACAATGGGGGCGTTAAACAATATAATGTCCGGTTTCTGGAAGGTACAGTAAAAGTTTCCATTCGACTAATTTTGGGGGCGGAAAGGCGATCTGTCATGATTTTTATTTCGTTTGAAAACAACTCTTCACTATTAAATGCGATACAGTATTTAAAAGGCGCTAAGTGGGCAGAGGTTTTCGTGTGAGATTTTAACATTTCTCAGTTACGTTTGACTGCCAAACGCAGAAACGCGTCAAATCAGCGTCACAGTAAAAACTCAATCGAAACTCAAAACGAAAACTGAATTATTTTAGGAAGGCTTATCAGTAGCTGGCGAATAAAATAAGAGTTCTAAAAATAACTAAGTTCAGACCGCGCGCCAGTACCGCCAACGATACAGGCTCAGGCCAGCTTGCACGGTCCAGCACGGAGCAACATGGATAACTGTGGCTCGCCAGCGACATAAATTGTTACAACTAATGACAAGAGAAGTTAACCCTCACAATTTATTTGTTTTATCTAGTCAATAAAAACCAAATCTGTGATCACGATTTTTTTTACTTGCCCGCTGCGAATCTATTAATATTACGTTTTAATCGTATCCTTTCTCCACAGCGGGCAGCTGAAATTTCCTGTAACCAAGGAATACTTTTGATGGAGTTGTTGAAATTCTTATCTGATAACTTTCGCACCGAAGGTGTTTTGAGCTTTTGCGCGGTATCCTTTGTCTTCTGACACAACCTGTCATCGACGCTGCGTGGTACTGAAATTTAATCTAGATAATCCTGGGACGAAAATTTTGGTGGTTGCGGCTCGTCGTGTTTTGAATTCGTTGATACGTTACACTTTTGTAACTGCGTACATGAAGTTTTTGAGTCCGCCATTTCGGGTTGTTTCGTTTGGGATGAGCTGAAACGTCGGTTTGGAATATCGCCGTGGTTCCTCTACTCTTTATACTTTGTTTTACAATGATATCTGATGCAAATAATGAAGAAAAAATACGTTTTTACCCGTACTTTAAATTTTGGCTTGTTTGCATTCTGTCGTGTGAGACTTGATGAACATTGCAGGCGGAGATTGCGCAGTACGGACTGGAAATGGCCTTCAAAATTGCCGATATTTTGACATCGCGATAATCGCGAAAATGTAATAATGTACCCCTGAGAAAGAAAGGAAAACAAACGTCGGTTACAATCATTATCAATAGACAACACATGGTCTACTAAACTTTATATTAATTTGACGTTTCGTATGCTTCAAAATACATCTTCAGAATACATCTACAAAACATTTTAAAAAATAAAGCGAGGAACTGGTGACAAGCTAAAAAACAATGACAAAATTGATACTTCCGAAAGTTGATACTCCCGGTGGAAATTAATAAAGAAACAGCTTCTCGCTACCAACGTTTTCATCGAGGGAGGGTTTCAAGTCACTGATCAATAGCGTTTCTTTAATTTTACACTGCAAGTCGGACTTTCTAGTAGCGAGGATTTCAGAATGGTCCATTTGACGTTGTGACCGGTAGAGATGACATGGTCAGCAACAGCGGAGCCGAGGCGTGACCATCTTGGGTGACAGCCTTGAAATGTTCGGTCTTCCTGCCTGTCACAACATCAAATGGGACCATTTTGAAATTCTCGCTACTGGAAAGTCCGACTTGCAGTGTAAAATAAAAAGAAACCAACAGAAGTCACAAAACGACTTCCTCTTTGTGATAATTATCTGACAAGAAAACGGTTGTTCCACATCAGGCTTGATGTTCTGTTTTTAAAATGGCAAATAGATCGAAGAATTTAGTTGTGTCAGTTGTCAATCCCGTCTACGTCCTTTCCTCCTCCCCTCCCCCCCCCCCCCCCCCCCTCCACCTGTCGCTGCCTCCTTCTACGTCTCTGGACAAAACAACTTGATGACGGTTGCACGTGAGTGACGTACGTGTGACGAAATGACAGACGGGTTGGGTCATATAAAATACACGTGATTATGACGTCGCGGTGTACAATTACATCCTTTGTTCTCTAAGTTGAAGATTTTGTAATTATCCTCATAAACGCTATTGTATTATATTGCTTCTAGCGCTTCTATTCCCAGCAGCATGGATGTTAGAGATTGCTCCGTGATAGATCGACATTTTCCGAGGCTTCAGCAGTGCCTTGAACCCAACAAGCTTTTACGTCACCTTGAAACTGCAGGAGTAATAGACGAAGACGATGTGGAAACCATCCGCGAAGAGAAAACTAAATCGTCGCGGGAAAACCAAGTGGCAGTCTTTGTTGATATTATGAAGAGACGGCAAAATGGCTTTAGGCATTTTCTCCAGGCCTTGTTGAAATCAAAAGTTCAGGATTTCTTGGCGAGAGAATTGCTTGAAGATGACGTGTACGACGAAGAAGGTGAGAGAACCTTTTTACACCGTTGTTTGCATTATCATTGTCAGAGTTTCAAATTCGTGCAGCACTTTACTGGTTTCTAAATGACCATCGTTTTCGTTTGACTCATTTTTTGAAATTTTGTGAGTTGCAATGATTTTGTGACCTTTAATTTTACTGCGCGCGTGATGGTGGAAGAAAATTGCGAAAAAGTGTCATCGCGGGGATTTGTTTTGTTTTAACTTGTAGAAGTTTACATTAATATTGCGGTAAAAAAATATCGATTAACAGCCGTTATCGATATTGCTGCCTTGAAAGGAGCATTGGCTTTCAAGTTTATCGTAGATTTTTTTTTCAGTCGTTCCAAGAATAAATTTTTGCTTACACTATCATATCAGGTCATGTCATAGATCGTTAATCAATGGAAGTCTCGAAAGAGAATCAGCAGCTCATATGACTTATACTGTACTTCCTGTCGGAGACTGGATGAATGCGTCAGTGATTTTGTTAAAACAGCCGAGAAAGACATGTGTCAGAAACCGGAAATTCACAACTAGTCCGTATGCATGCAATTTGTACCAGTCAAGAGTAGTGCCCTTTCCAGCTGAGTTTTAACCTGTTGAGATTGAGAGGGGAGTCTTGGAACCAATAAATCCGCCTGTCGGAACCTGTGGGTATTATTTAGCCCTGATTTGTTTGCCTTTTGTGAGTTTCGTGGGGAATCGTAACTTCAGGAGGCTAGCGTTTCCCACATTCGGACCTTCCCACTGTCTCAGGTGAAGACAGAAGAGTTAATTGATTTGTTTTCCAGCATTCCATCGAATATCGACATATACATTAACGAAATGAAGGCCTTTATCGTGGAATGGCTTAAGGATCAATATTGATATAAATTTACACTTGTAAATGGCCGTTCATTGATGATTTTCAATATATATACATATAGTCCGTGTTAACACTACAAATCGTTCTTATTCTCTCATTCACGAAAACATGCAAGCTCCAGCCTGCGTGCAGCGCAGCCCTCTATTTCCTAAAGCGGAAACTTGAAACTGACACTTTTCCGCTTAATAGTAGACGTCTGCACCCAGGCTACCTCTTTGCTTCACATACCATAATTCCAACATGACTTGATGTTGTAACAGCAAGACGAAGGGAAGAGTTTATAACAACTAATTTTTGAGGGCTCACCTTTGAGAGTCTACTACGATTGGATTTACATGTAATCAGTTAAATTTCCAAAGATGTCCCACATCAATAAAGTTTGCAAAGTTTGGTATCGGGTTTAAAACGCGCTATTTCTTAGGACCAGTTCTAACTTTCGATAAGACCCCATCCAGATCCCCAGCCTATTTCCTTTTCTTTTCACTTTCAAGTTGTTAACCCCTGGGCAACACTGAAAGTTAGGCAGAGGACAAAACACTTAACTGTTATTCACACGCATCTCTGTAAGAATTTTGCTTGCTGTCAACATGATCAAGTGCTGCATTCTCATGACGTGTTCCCACTGCAATATTTCATAAATGTAATGATATAGGATTGCGTTATATAGGAAGCTTTAGAACAAAAATTTATTTTTCAAATCGGCACTCTTAATCCTCACGGTATCAACGAACGCTTTTCATTCAACTAATTTATTCCGAAGTTTTCACGTTACCAGGCACCAGCCAATAGCGAAGCTCCATCTTTCTGTATATAAAAACACACGACGCACAATTCCTTGATTCGCTCCGACGAAGGGCTAACGCTCGAAACGTCAGCTCTTGAATCTCTTTACGGTGGCCAATTGACATTATCAACCCAGTTGATAAAACCAAATTATATTGCTTTCTTGTCATGAGCTGAGTTTCGAAAAGTCAAAGTTTAAATTACTGTACTAGTGCGCTTAAGTTTTTAAGTCGCGTTATCACGAGTTGCGCGTGTACGTGGTTTAGATCCCCCTGGGTTCAGATCCGCTCAAATTGAAAAAGACTCGACTTCTTCAAAATATTTCCTAGCAAAATAAAAACATGAAATTTGAAAACAATGCATCTTGACGGGTCTTTAACAAACTCCGGCTTCATTCCGAACCCCCTGCATTGGTTCGTCTGCTATATTGTATAAGGGTCATGCTTTTTCCCTTTTGAACTGTGGCCTTAAATTCCCGATTACGCATTCCAAAATTTGAATTGAGTGATGTTGACATTTTACACTTGTAAAAATCCTTTAATGTTATGTTTAAATTTGTAGAAATCAGCAGTATCTTGGCAGAGCTGGAAAACGATCTGGATGAAACACAATCATTGAAGCTGAGCCTTATTGAAGAGCAGAAACGTCACAAAAACACCAAAAAGGAACTCGAGGATATTAGAAGAAGTTCCATGGTTTTCAGTGACTCGAGTAGCTCGGGCCTGTTTGCTGATTATGACTCTGTTCCGAGCGACGAAAACGAATTCATTGACCATTCGCCTCGAGAGGAGACAGAAAACGAATCGAGTCGAGATGAAGGCCATTCTTCCCTTCCCGATCAAATGCAAGGCGGGTTTCAACATTCCGAGCCCCTGCTAGCGGGAAATGACGATTTTGAATGGGAGCATGAAGATGGCTGGCGAATGTTTGGAAGTGTTGACAACATAGACGCTCTGTCTCGCAGAAAAATTAAAAGAGGCTTGCATGAAAATCTGTGGAAGAGCGCTTCCTTGGGTAGATTGAATGGTAATGGTAATCAAGGTCGCTGTTGTGGATCAGATGCCAAATGGAGCAGCGAAGAAAGGCAAAACAAATCTTCTGGCTCGCTGAACAGGCGGAGCAGGAACGAGAAGCAGTTGATATCATTGGAAGACAAAGTGGCTTTATTGGAACAACAGCTTCAAGACGAGCAACGAAAACGCCAGGTTTCCGAGAATGAAGTTGCTAAGCTACAGATGGAGAAGGAAAACTTGTACGAGAGACTGGAGGACACCTGCGATCAACTGCGTCTTAGTCACTTAAATCTCGGCTGCGAGGATGACGATTATGAAGAGGAACTCTATTTCGATCAAGCCGATGGTAATGATGATGATGATGATGATGATGATTTTACAGAGATTAATGCAGCAGTCGTCGAAGGAAACACCAGATCTTCTTCAACTGATATTGACCAAACCGCTGCATGTTGCAGCTCGCCTGTCCTGAACAAGCTTCTGTCCCAGACGGAGCGCATGAGGTCAACGCGGCTAAGTGGGAGCTGGAGAAAAGTCAATTCTCAATTCTACGAGCTCGACGAATACGACAACGAAATAAAGGTCGAGTTGGATCCAAGTAACATCATGGATACACTGCGCAGACTCAAAGTGTACACTAACTGCTTGCACAATGATATTTTGTACGAAAGAGAGGAACTTCAACATCTGAAGAAACGAGCATCGAGACTTGAAACCAACTAAGCTGAGTATTCATGAATATGAAATACAATTTTTATTCGCTTTGCTTCTTAATATTTGCTAATGGACAGGGAAAAGGTTTGATTTGAAAAGATTCGATATAGCTACAAAATATTTATAGACCTCTTGAATTGACAAAAACGATGCGGTGGACAATCATTTATTTATATCACGAAATAGCAGATAAAGGCAAAAAATGGCCGACTAATAAGCCAACAAGAAATAACGCTGCAGAACAAGGAAAATATAAGCCATAAAAAATTGAAATAAACGCTTTTATTGTATAATTAATAAATATTTAATAAGTTAATCACACTGGTTGAAATTATTGAGCTCGATCGGAGGGGGACGTTGGGGCAGAATCAATCGGTAGGCAAGAAATGGATCGAAATTGAGATTGGGTAAAATAGGGAGGTTAGTAATAATAATGACCTTTATTTGAGTGTCAAATGTATCTAGCACTGACATACTAATTTGGGACACTGTAAAGCACAAATGAAATCAAATTATATTACAAATAAATCAAATCAAATGTAAATGTCGGTTTTACGGAGAGGGGAAAACCGGAGGACCCGGAGAAAAACCTCTCGGAGCAGAGTAGAGAACGAACAAACTCAGCCCACTTATGACGCCGGGGCCGGGAATCGAACCCGGGCCACACTGATGGAAGGCGAGCGCTCTCACCACTGCGCCAACCCTGTAACCCATCGTCCCAAAGAAACTATATTTCAAATCTCTCAGAACATGTTAAGCAACTTATCAATTTTATCGACAACGTGTAACAAATGTTACATAACCAAAACGAAAAGCTAAGCCTAAAATTTACTTGATTTGGTGGCGGATCCAGCCTTGAACTAAGTGGGGGGGGGGGGGGGGAGGGGGTCGATTTTGAAAAAAATAGGTAAACCAAAAAATAAGGGGGACCACGCCCCTTCCCTAGACCCGCCACTGTGATTACCTGGCGAATAAGCCATTGCAATATTGTAAAATTTATCCTAGAAATACAATAGATTGTTAAAGGCCATTTCCAGTCCGTACTGCGCAATCTCCGCTTGCAATGTTTATCAAGCCTCACACGACGAAATGTAAACAAACCAAAATGAAAATGAGGGCTAAAAACTTACCTTTTTCGTCATTATTAACATCCGATATACTTACAAAACAATAATAGAGAGTAGACGAACTTCCAAACAAAACGACCCGTAATGGCGGTCTCAAAAACTTTATGTACGCAGTTACCGAAGTGTAACGTATCAACGAATTCAAAACAGAAATGTAAACAATCCCGAGACTGCGCAGTGCGGACTGGAAATGACCTTTAAGCAAGCAGGTGATGAGAATTGAAAAATCATCAACTATAAATTTAGAATTTATCTCGATTCTCCACAAATTCTAAAAACTATAAATCTGTAAGGAGAATATGTTTAAAGACTGTCACAAACTGAAACCATTAGAAATGAATGAATCAGAAAAGGCTTCTCAGACTTAAAGGGGCAGTCTCATGTTGTTTTTAGTAACACATCAAAAATTCAAGGGACGCTTTTCGGTTTATAGAAGCTGCATCATAATGATAAAAAATCATTTGAAAGACTATCGTAATGTATAGAAACTGTTTACAGATGATTTTCCGGGCGGATGGTTAATATCGAGATTGATGCCCATTGCATCTCATATGAAATCAGTACTAGCATATTTTTCCTCGTCCTTCTGTTCTGAATTCACTTGATGTTATAAAATTACTGACTTAGAAACGCTTTGCGTATTGACGAGGCGTTAATTCTGGCCATAAATCGTGATAAGCTCCGTGAGACTGCCCCTTTAACTGGTATGTATCTCAATCAGTGGTTTGGTTAGCTATTGTGTCATGGTTTAGTTAATAGATGCTTCCTGGTCTCGAGAGTAAAATATGATTTACAAATCGCGTATTCCCGCCCGCGGGTTCTACTTTACAATACTGAAAGACACGCGCCATCGTAGTTCTTAGGCCAGAGATTCAATTTAAGCTGCAACCTCGAGGTTCTGATTGCGCGGAATGAACGTTTTTTATTGTTTTACTGCCGAGCGTCAATGATCAATGGTCTCCGTCTTTTTGGTCTTTTCTACCGTTTCTCTTTCCCCTAACTGTAGGCCACGAACGCTGCAAACAACTCACGCACCGAGGCTTCAAAATCCTGGTCATCATTGCCTTCGCGTGGACGAAACCTCCAGAGCAAAACGTCGAGACGAAAAGTTGAGTTGCGTTGGCTGTCAGGGGATATCAATGAGTTTCAATGGTGATTTCCTCTTGGCTACATTTGCAAGGAGTTGGCGCGGGCAGTTCTTTGTCCCACGTCGAATGCTACATCACGAACACTACGAACAACGCACGCGCTGATATCGCGTAATCTTTGTCAATGCCCTTGTGTTGGCGAAGGTTTTCGCGTGATGTATGGTGTTAATATTCCAGCGATGTCATCCCGTAAAATGCTTTTCAGATTCCGTACGAGTTGACGAAGAGAATGGTCCGGGTATTTTGTCTTTATATGGCTCATTAAAACATCAGAAGGATTTCCACAACTCATAAGCTCGTTTTTCAAAGAGTTGCGATCTTCGAGCGAAATTCTATCGTAACAAGCAGCTAAGCGTTCGAAGTCCCAGCTGGCACCAGATCGTCTGTCATTAAGTTTTTTGCACATCTGTTCATACACTGTAAAATTCTTCTCCTCCAGTTCTTCAAGAGTCATATCGCCTACAGGTAAAGTAAAAGTAATTTTATTAATAGTAATGCATGTTGATGGTGACAGTCATGCACGGAAATGGGGCCGATGTAGACTGCGAGAATTCGAGATAGTGATAGTTATACAATACAATAACCTTTATTTCACCTCGAATTTAAAATAGCAAGATTGCTAATATCTTCGAGAAATGAATAAATAAAATAAGAAAAATAAAATAAGTACATAAAACAAAAAAAATCAAAATATGTACAATTACTTAATGAAACAATATAAAACTATCTACAAATGGGACAGCAGTCAGTGTCAAATTCAAAATTACGAATATTAGCTTTAAAAGCTGCAACTGTAGGCAGTGATCTGATGGTATTGGGAAGGGAGTTCCATAGTTTACTACCATAGTAGGATAGAGAGTGCAGACCATATCTAGTGGTATTAACACGAGAAATAACAAGAGAATGTGTACCACTTGAACGTAGATGTATGCCGTGGGTGATGGCTGTGAGTGGTGATGGTGATGGGTGGTTTTGCTGGTTGTCATAGCAACAAAGGAACTGTCGCATATGGCATTTTTTTGGAGGGGGGGGGGCTCATAAATTCTTCCTTGCAAATTGAGTCATTTCAAAAATAAAGTCTTGAAGTCTTTAATTTTATTAGAATTCAATTACTAAACCTCCATCGATAGTTTTCCCTTTTGCAGCATCATCAAACGTCAATACCCGTGCATAAACTGGCCCTTAAAGTAGGGTATGACCGTTTTACAGTCACAGTAATCAACAAATACTCACGTGGATTGGTTTTGTCTTGTTCGTTGGTTTGGACCAATGCAGATCCATCGGGTTGGAGCGACTCATTCCCATTAGCTTGGGAGGGCTGATTTCCATTGGGTCCAGATGACTCGTTTCCACTGGGTTGAGATGGCTCGTTTCCATTGGGTCGAGATGGTACAGATTCATTCGGTTGAGGTGATGCCGATTGACCGAGCAGAGCTGATAATTCGTATTCTGGGCTAGACAAACGAGGCCGAGGCGGACGGGTTCTTCGGACGATGTTATTGACTCCATTGTCCGAGCTCTGCTCACTGGACGAACGAAACGAACCTCTAACTGCTATGACTTTCTTTCCTACCACCACGACAGACATAACTAGGCACATCGCTAGCCCTACCACAAGCAAAATCACGACCATGCTTATACCATCTTGTTTTGTAGACTCCGTTGCCTCACCTTTTGGCACTTGGTTGTGTACAGACCAAGCGGGCGTGATAGGGCTGCTGGATTTATCAGTTACCGGTTTTTCACGTTCTTTGCTAACCGGAATTTTTGTCATTTGGCCTTCGAAGGGAGCTGTCTGACTTGTTGGTAAGGTGACAGGAGTGTGGACAATACCTTCCGGTGGTTTTGAAGGCTTTGTATGGACATTGGTGCATTTCGAATACCGAACTTTACACTTGTTCCTGTTATTCACACATTCCGTTGCTAATTCATCTTTTCCATCGTTACAACACTGCGTGCAAGGCAAACAGCTTGATATTAAAGGAACGGTGTAAAATCTGTGCCCACATCGTTTGTCACATACTGTATTTGTAGATATGGTGCAGTTCTTTTTAACTGGTTTCCCTTTTGAACAAATTGTACATGCTTTACATTGCGCCTTGTCGTATTTGTCAGAAAATGTTTTTCCAGGTTCGCATGAGACACAGTGAACAGGTGTCCCGTATTTCACTGATCTGCCGCACGCAACAGAAGGCTGTGATCCCGCGGGACAATCGGGGCATTCCAAGCATTTGTACGACTTCCCCTCTGTATTATTCCAGTGTATCTGTTCTGGTTTGCAGGGGAAGTTTGCTCCAACATAACAAACCTAAACAAACAAAATTCATCAGTTGAGAAATAATTATTCTTCTTAGTAAAACACTTAACAACTAGCATTCACAACTACTAAATCAAACTCAGTGACAGTCATGGTGTCAAGTCATTTAGAATTGGATGATGGCAAGTTACGGGGTATGCCAGAAGTGCAAACACAAAGAAAAATAGGGAGGGACAAAGATAAATTAAATCCAATTGTGCTGGAATTCATGGCCAGTTGTAATGCCAGGGAAAAGTGATGCAGCTGAAACCAAGTCATGTTTCCGCGATCTCGTTCTTCGCTTTTGCGACGAGGGAGATAATATTACATTAACAATAACAATAGCAATAATAATAATAGTAATAATAACACATACATTAAAATAAGCCCCCTAAGAGGATATGTGGTTACTATGTTCACAGTTGAAGGTTTGGTATAAAAGATGAGGAAACCGTGTTTGCATAAAATAAAAAAAAAAGAATTAAGCAATCTGACTCTTGTTGAAGAGTGTTTTTCTTGTTATTTTAGATAAAATGTAGATTTTATAAGACGTTTAGAGAAAAGCAAGTCTACTAATTGTTTCATAATTTATTGGAAAAACTCAAAGCTCGACAATATGCAAACATTGTAACTTGAAAAGTAATGTGCAATCTGGTCAGCATTTGAGCGCTATTGTTATGAAGTAAGTTGAGCCGTTTGATTGTAAACCGCAGGTAATTACTTGCACGCCTTGTCGTTTTAATCTCATTCAACCGGAAGGACGTCTCTGAAACTGTTTTGCCCTTTTTCTCGAAATATATTTTCAAGAAATTGGGCGCACGTTTTAAGGTCGCGTGCATCGAGTTTTCAACCGTTTTAGCTCAAATTTGGCGAGAAAGTTCCTGTATAATGTGGCTCAAAAACCGTGTCGGCGTTTTTGGTTTTTCCCGTTCTTTCTGGAGTTATAAACAAATGAAGGAACAGGAGGGATATTTTTTCGATCCTCGAAGTTTAACCGGGTGTAAAACACAAACCAGGCAAGATATCAAAATTCGCTGACACGATTTTTGATACAAAGGTGTTAGGAACTCGGCGCAATGTTTGTCTCTTCCTCTAGATCACTTCCGACTGCACAGGAACTGAATATTGCAAGCCATGTACATCTACAAAAACGATCGCTATATTTTCAAGGCATTAAACTTTTTTCTTTCAATAAATATGGTATGGTAATCTTCATTTATTAAGCTTTCAGAAAATATATAGTTTGTCAGGGTTTTTATTTAACGTCTTGCCTTGAAACGGTGCGAACGCAAAGCGGTCATTTGGGGTGGGATGCTACCTTACTAACAGAACATAAAAAGGCAACTGGTCTTTTGTAACAAAAGTTTTTCAAAACAAAGAAACGAAAAAAAAAAAAACAGAAAAAAGGGGGGGGGATCCCGTTACGCCGTTACGCGTTTTACTAACAACCGACTTCGAGTCTTTTCCGTATGCTATCGCCCTGACTTTGTCGGGTTTTCAAAAACAGGACGTACTTACACGACGATGACATAATGGTTACAAAATGTAATATAGTAACCACAAAAATCACAAACGTTTGCCAAACAAATACTGAGTCTTTCAACGTTTCCCAGGGTCAGATATTCTAGTGAAGTATTATTTCAGAAAAATTATATTCTTTGTACAAACAAATAAAAGAATTTCCAACAAGCTCTAATTAGTACTCTCGTTACCCTTCATTTATATTTATAATATAGATAGGACTCTGCGCGCGCTCTGATTGGTCAAAAACCCATGTTTTATTTAAGCAATAGACCACAAGTTTCTATGGTTTATAAGCTGATAAACCACGCGGGATGTTGGCAGAACACGAGAAGAATTTGTAAATCACGAGCCGCAGGCGAGTGATTTACGAATTCTTCGAGTGTTCTTCCAACATCCCGCGTGGTTTATCAGCTTATAAACCATAGAAACTTGTGGTCTACTGCTTTTATATAATAATTCAGAAGACGCGCGATTTTTCCATGAGTTTACTGGCACAATAAACCATAGCTGATTGACCAATCAGAGCGCGCGCATTGATTTGGTTATTATATAACATAGTATAAAACATAGAAAAAGCGTGTTTTATTGTTTTTCGTCAGCTTTACTCTAGTGAAAATTCGCAAGGGATGGCGGCGAACATTTTCTATAAAGAAATTCTGGACAAAATTCTGAGTCAAGCTGCAGAGGTTGTCGAAGAAAGATTGTCGAAGAAGCTTCCAAGTTCGAGATGAAAGTAGAAAAAGCGAAATTAAATTGCTTCAGTTTATCGATCGTGCGTGTTTTGGTGTTTTTACTGGCGGCGTAAAAAATCTATATCATAAAGCAAATGAAGAAGCCTTTAGAAGCCATGTATAATACTGTCATAAAACACTCCGGACATTTGAGAACACTCGAGAAATGTAGGCTTCTCTATTTGTTAAATAAAAAGATGTAAAAAACAATAAAAGGTAGCTTAAAGTTATAATAATAATAATAATAATAATAATAATAATAATAATAATAATAATAATAATAATAATAATAATAATAATAATAATAATAATAATAGTATTTACAAACTTAAAATAATAATATAGTATTTACAAACTTAAAATAATAATAATAATAATAATAATAATAATAATAGTGATAATACTTTATGATCATAATACTTTATTTATATAGTGCGACTTCTTATCTCAAAGCGTTAGCTCACGTTCGATGCCTCCTACGTGAGGCATCGAACGTGCGTACGAACCCTCAGAACGTACGTAGCTTTGGCAGTTTTGTTGTGAGCCTTCAGTTCATCGATATTTTTATTGGCTGACGTCATAGTGCGGTTTTGGCTCTTCCTTGCATTACGAGTTGTTTGCCGTCGTTTTGTCTAAATTGCATGTAATTGCAGCAACGAATTATAGCGAATAACACTTTCTAGCCTAGAAAACGTCGCTTAAATTCTCAATACGAGCAGAAATACACAGCAGGCGAGAAAACACTAAGAACGGAAAAATGGTTTCTTGTCTGGAATTTCGAGTCACGAGCCAATGTTTGTCATTTGATCTTGTGCAATCTTTATTTATACGCTCGAGCAGAGCGAGACTACTGTTTCGATTTTTACTGAGCCTCCCATGCTAGCAGACGTGCATTGGTGACTTTTAAAGAATAACTACAAATTGCAATGCCTAGTTTATCATCACATATATCAGTAAAGCAAGGTTTTGAACACAAAAATAACTGATATTTAAAGGTCACTTGTTTTGAATGCGAACGATGAGTCAGCAAAATCTACAGGCTGGGCCTTGAGCGACTCAATTAGTTTGCATACAAAAGGAATCTCGAAAGGTGTATATTCCAGTCAGCGTAGATATGACATTGAAACAAAACATGAAATATAACGTATTTGGGATAAACGCTGCAAAGGCACGCGCCAGTTTATTTTGTTTCTGGGCATGACGAATGTTTTCGAAGCTGCATGCATGTGTGACCCTTGTGAAAAATGATTACGTAGCAACGAAAATTATTACGTTCAAGTTCTATCGCTCCATAAAACGAAAGCGCGTCAAAAGCTTAAGACAACAAAGATCTGTTATTCGTCAAATGGCAAAACTTGCAGCCAATGTATAACAAAGTAATTCTAAGGTAGTCCTACACAAAGATAATGACTCCGCACATTTTACAAATTGATACGTGAATAGGTTTTAAAAGGTATTTGGTCTATGTTGAAGGCGAAAGTGTTGTAAACGATTTTTATCACTACTATAACGTTCATATGAAAGAAAATGAAAGATTTCAAGTTCTGTACTCACCAGTATAGCGGCGAAACTTAGTGTAGTGATACAACCCCCCATCGCGACAGTAGATGAACAGCAGCAGATCTCGTCGATACTTTCGCTGAGTCTTTAACTCGTTGTCGAATTTGTATAGAATCAGAGATTTCCTTTGGAGAAAAATAGATACTAACATGGGCCGGAGTATACCTTGGCGAGAGATGCTAAGTCAAACTGATGACTTTCGAAGTAAAACATTCAATTATGAAACACTACACGGCGAAGCGTTTCATATCCAAAGGCATTACAGGCAATGCATTCGAAGCAATGGCGGTACATTAGCCAAAAGCGAAACTTACCCCTACCACTTGGCAGCTCAGTCAGGCCCTATTTGGATGACGATAATGTTAAAATTGCTTTGTAACAGTTGTAAGCACGATCGAAGAAACTGTATTTGGGAAAATGGGGAATCCCCATAACATCAGCGGACATTTCCATTGGCTACAAAGACACACACCGAGTCACGTGACAGCCCACAGGAATGTGTGTACGTGTATGGGATCGGAAGCGAAGAGTAACCGGTTTGTCAACCTTGGCCGAAATGTAACTGCTTGTCCCGTCGACAAGGGGTGCAGGAATACAAGGAGTGGCGACACTGTAGTGCCGTAAGACAATACTTTATTTACATTTTGGCGATCGGAGGTTAAACTATCAGCATTTCCTAGCCCATAGGCTGTTTTCGTTTTCCAAGTCGAGCGAAAATGGGGCTTGGGGGCAGTCTCTTATCTGGCCCGAGTAACGGGGGCCTGCGACAAAATAGGGTATCATCATCATCATCATCATCGTCATTATCATCTAATCCCCAGTGGGGCATGGTGGGGTTGTGGGGCCCATGCCCAACCCCCAGTGGCCAGTGGTTTTCGAGAATTCTCGGCTGCGAGGGGTTTTCCTTTCCTTAACACACAGGTTCCGGCTATTTAGAGGCGCCGGACACTCGCCTAGCGCCGCTGTCACCAGGTTGCCGAATCATTCCCAGGGGTTACGATAACGAGGAGGTGTGACATGCGACTTCTATGGCAGAGCCTATTGGGTGTATGGGGTATCGATTTTATCGCTTTATGTCTTAAATGGAAAGGGTGTCTTCAGTAAATCTATAGAAACTTCGCCACAATCACAGCAAATAGATACAACGCCAGATGATGACTACTGCTCCTTTATTGGTCCTTCGATACAGGCCTCATTCCGATAATTTCCCCCGCCAAGAAAACGAATTTTTTTCTAACATTGTGTTTGATTTTGCTGGGTTATTTCTTGTAGGAAGTGAAGGTGTGCGGAGTTTTCTCCCGCAGACGAAAAATTGCCCCCGCAGACAAAAAATCCTATGTACGGGCCTGTGATTGGAGGAAAGGGAAATCATTGCATATATTGGTGTGTCTTAAAAATAAAATGAAACTGGTAAGGAAAGTATGTAATCCGAGAGGGACGCCTTTGCTTTCAATTTTCCAATCGCTTGTTTCGCTCTTCGATGAACAATGGGAAGAGTAGTATAACATGAAATGAATACTTCGGATTCATTGTTATTGTTACATGACACATCAAAGGGCCTCTCAGACGTGACCTTCGTCGTCTCAGGTCTTCCTTTGCTCACACCGACAATAACGTTTGTACCATTTCTACTAACACTGATTGATTATCTGTAAATATAATCTTTCAATAGTTCAACGATATCGTTCCTGTGAATGTTCGATTTTTGCAGCACTTTAATAAACTCTAAGACAGTTAGTCCAGGCCGTCTAGTTTCAAGGCCCTCCAGTAACTGTTTTGAAGGACTTCCGGATCCAGAAGTTTTGAGTTCCTTCTCTAATTCCCAGATGTCTTCCTGTTGATACTTGAACTCTAAAGCTACATCCCTGAAGTCCCCCATCTTCTTTCCTTCTGGCCGTTTGTCCAGTCGTTTCCATACTCTGTCATAAGTGTCGAGAGATAGGGATTTGAGTTCTTTCAGGGGAATAAGAACTGCAAAAAGGAAAGAAAACAAATACGATTTCTTTATCATTAATTAATGAGGTTCGTGGGCGCGTGGAGAACGGTGAATGTATTTATTTGTATCTTCTGATAAAATACTTGTTTTGCAATAATGATGGCAAATGGCATCCTCGGAGACCCAGCTTTTGCCCCGCTAAAAGAAGTAAAAGCGGCATAAGTATGTTATATACATCCCTTTGGTTTCGAGGATGAACGTAGCCTGTGAACAGGCTCCGCGCAGGGGGGCTTTAGGCAAAGAAAATGATCGGCGAGTTAAGCTACCCGAGCGTGGCCAACTCTCTGCTCGCCGACTTTTTACCCCCAAACGTACCCTGTTCGTAGGCTAGGTTTAACAGTAAAGTATAGGCAAGGTATACATTTTTACTTACCTCCAAGTGGCATGACATTCGTAGGCAACGGAACTTTGATGTAATCTAACATAGAACTTTCTCTGTTTGCTCCAAATTCAACGTCGCTAGATCTACAGATGGGACCACACCTCGTCCATTTAAAGTAGTGCGCAAGTTTCTTTCTCTTGGTTATGAGTACAATCGTAATTATTAAGATGAATATACTCAAACTAACAGCCTTGATGATTCGATTCTTGTTTTGATCACTACTGTCTGGCAGAGCTTCTTTATTTTTATTAAAAGTATGATTTGTTTTGTCCGCAATCTCCGTAGTCCCTTTTCGTATTTTGATCGAAGTAGTTGGAAGATCGTCCACAGAAGTGATATTTTTATCCCTGGCTTTTGCGTTCCCAAGATGTACTTGTGTTGTGGGTCTGGTGAGTGAAAACGGAACTGTTGTTTCTTGTGGCTGACTTTCGTTTGTCGGGACTGTGTCTGCTTGATTTTCGCGTGTAATTATCGTGCCAGATATCGCTTTCTTCGTTGTCCAAGCTGTTTGGCAGCCACGCTCATGTCTGGGTTGGCAGTGACGGTGTCTCGGTAGGCCCTGCGCCTTACATTGTCCCTCCAATTGATCTCTGCCATCCCAACAGCACAGAGAGCACCGAAAACAATCAAAGACAACGTCACTCTTGTAATAACCATTTCTACAAGAACCACATTGTGTGTTCTTGGTTGCAGAACAGTTTCGTACTATATTGCGCCCACTTGAACACAAGGAACATGGCTTGCACTGAACATTGTCGTAGGTATCGGAATAGGTTCCCTCCCGACATGCCACACAGTGTAGATGTGTTCCATATTTAACCACAGTTCCACAGGGAATGGAGGGTTCCATTCCATCAGGACAATCAATACAAGCTAAGCACGTATCATTCTGTACTACAGTATCACTTCGCCACGTGACTTCGTCATCCTTGCAACCAAGGCAACAATTCCTTTGTGCTTGGAGCTATGAAATTAAAAGATAAAAAGTTCAGAATTTAAAAGTAAAATTCCTTCTCAAGTTTAGTGGTTTTTTTTTTCATTAGTATGTTAAGGTAGATATCTCAACGAATAAACATGATAAACCAAAAGTGACAAAGTACTAATGCTAAAAATAACTTGCAAAGAAAGAGTCCTTACGTAGTTTTAAAGAGGGTCTCCTATGCCTCCTTGTAAAATCGAATCACGTAAAAATATTTGGCCTTTTTACGCTTCACGAATAATAACGAAACTGTTTTTCACGTTCACGCAAAAAAGGCGATTAAATCGTTACGCTAGAAACAGAAGCGTCATCTGCTCCAAACGCAACCATAGAGCTGGAAACAAAAACGAAATTTTACTGGAACACACAAAGAATCAAAAACTAAGTCACGCAAAACAAGATTATTCACCAATCACGCCAAACCTAACTATTCGTTGACAGGTCACACGTGCATGTGAAAAGTTCTGAAAATTTGGAATCACGCATCACGAGAAAATATTATAAATAGTTCCAATTACGCTTGACGTAAATCCAAGAATCCTCCTCACTAGTCTTCACTAGTCGTCTTTAACTATATACTAGTAATGGGACAAGGAGTTAAAAACACTTTTCATTTCTTTCGTCTTATAGGCTTCAACTGGACCACATAAAAGTGATTAGGGGCACACATTCTTCAACAAAATGCTCGACCCATGCCGTCGTCACAATACGCAAGGTTGTGTTGCAGTAGCAGAAAATCTTTGTGGATATTATATTCTTTAATATTGATGGACAGATCAATATTTTAATGTGTGTTAACGGCTATCAGGTCCTAGTAAAACAAATGCTGCAACAACACGCTTTCATCAAAAGGTCCGCTTGTAGGAAACTTACCACTGCTGCCATAAAAACAGTCCTCGTTAAAATTCTGACGCAACACATCATATACACACTTTTCTTCCTAGTACACAGTTTGTTCTGGTAACGTCGTTTTGGATATTCTGTTTCGAAGTAGAATTGTCACTGCAAAATAGAGAGATTTTAGATGTTTAGCTAAGAACACGAACAGATACCAACAATTCGTATCGTACAAGCTAGTTTCAGTCTATCAAAAACAAATTGCGACACTTAAAGAAACTCCAAAAGCACGACACGTTGACACACACTTAATTCAACTACCCGGCTCGATCGTAATGAATAAATCATGACTTTAGTTGGCAAATGTTTATAATGAACTTACCGAATCGGTCGACTTCACTATTATCGCACAGGCAGACAACTGTAAACTTTAAATAATGCTGACGTGCGAAATAACAACTGGTTGAAACCAGATTTACAGTCTGTAAATGTAGGGGAATACCCTAGACAATGACGTCAGCTGTTTATTACGTCATCATATATGAGAAATTGGGTCATTCGGCAACCGGGATCCTTTCGCAACAGCGCGGCCATAATGGCGAATTTCATCCCGATTGTCCAGGCTGAAATTTCCCATATTCAACGCTTCAAACGCAACTGATGATTTCAAAGTCTCCCTGACACTATAGTAAACCAAACGATTTTCCATATGAGTTTCTGTGATGGTTATTATACCGCAGGATTGAATTTCCCTGAATTCCTACTCATGATACGTAATCAGAGGCGTAGCATGGTTTTTCAGGCTAGGACACACGGAAGGAGAAAGCAATCGAGCGAGGAAGGCTCTTTTGAGGGGGTCTGGGGGCACGCTCCCCCAGAAAATGTTTGTTTTTAGGGCCTCGGAAATGCCATTTCCCATGTCTTCTAGGGGACAGTTTCATAAATCAAAGCATCCGAGGTACGCACGTGCGCCCCTGGTAACTCTTCGTTTTAGGTATTTAAGACAACGAATTTAAATGTTGACATAGATGATATAGATTTTATATTATATGCCGCGAGTAAAAACAACAAAACACACACGATCGAGTAACTGAAGCAAAAAATTTTAAAATTTTGCTTCTTCTACTTTCCTCTCGAACCTAGAAGCTCCCTCGACAATTTCTGCAGCTTGAATTAGAATTTTGTCGGGAATTTCTTCATATAAAATGTTCTCAACATCAGAGTGAAGGTGACGAAAAACAATAACACGATTTTCTCCGATAAAACGTGGGTTTTGGACCAATCAGAGCGCGCGTAGAATCCCGGGCCATCTATACATTATGAAAGCGTTTAATTGGGATGCCGTAAGGCCGCACTCCCTAGTATCCAATTCTCTATCATTCCCTGAACCCGTAAATAGCGACTGGGTACGAGTCTGCCACCAATGTGCCCCGGGTTCGATTCTCGGACGTTGGCGTAATATGTGGGTTTAGTATATTGTTGGTTCTCGTTCTTGCTCCCACGGTTTATCGAGGGCCACAGGTTTGTCAGTTGAAGGCTGTTAAGTGTAAAGTTATTTATTTTTATTATTTATCATTGATGTAGATGACAACTAACGTCATCTCAGTTAGTAGCAGTTTCCACACTATGATCTGACCACCCGACTGAAATCAAAACAAAGTATTACTTTTATAGTCACACTTTATTAATTTTTACACAAATGCATTAATACTAATTGAAAAGTTCTTTTACAACTCGCAGACCTCAAACTTGAAGAACTATTCACAAAATACTAACAAGGTTACGGGATATAGTGACACTTCCTGTAAATATGAAGTAACATTATCTACATTGCTCATCCGCCTTATTGTAAAAAGGATAATTCTAAGACTAGTCTAATCAGTTACAGAAAGTTTACATTCTTCTCTCGTTCTAACATTTTACAAAAACGAAGAAACGACGTTCCGCTTGTGATAGCAAGCTCTTGCAGCGGTTTTTTTTTCACAATACGTGAAATACTTTCCTAGTATTTGAGACCTATTTGCCAAATAATTAACTTTGTTATTGAAAAGACGTCTTCACACATTTGACACCGAATTCCCTTTACATCACAGCAGGCATGAAGTGTACACGAAACAAAGGCAAGACAACAGGCTGAGCACTTACAGTGATGGAATTAATTTGCGGCTCGTGCAATTTCGGCATTTTGAAAAACTTACTTATCAATACTATACCTATTGATTAATAATGCACGTGCAGAGCTATTGTACTGCTCATTAAATCTTTTGTTTAGCGACGTTCTCGTTGACGTTGCCGTCGTGGTTTGCTTAAGCTCCCTATTGGCAACCATAATCCAGAATTTCGAGGTTTTGCACTACAATCAGAATCGAGTATTTTTTTCACGTATATTATTAAGTAACAAAAAATTACATAAAAACGTTACGGTATCAATAACTTCAAGTTATTTTAAACAAAAACACTTCAATACGGAATACACAACAAAAATAATTTAGTACATATAAAATACAATAAAATATCAAAAAATAATATGCTTAACAACAACAAAATAATATGAGTCTTGGTTTTATTAACGTTGTGAATAGTGTCAGTAGTAAAAAGCAAAATTACGTTTTTTCAAGATTCCCCAAGGACCGACCGTCGCTGATAACTCATTCCAAAACGAAGTATGGGTATGCGTTTGTGGCTACAAAATTGAGAAATTTCTAAATTTTTACTAATGCCTAATAAAGTATCTTCCTTTGAAACCCTCAAAAGTTTGTGTTACTCCTTTGAATGTTCATTAATGTCCTGACACGTTAGCTTGATGTACTGAGGATAGCTACCGTAGCTAACATTTCACACCAAGCACCCCACCAAAATTAATTGATCAATTTTAAAAGAAAATGATCAAATCCACATTCCAAGATATTCGATTGTTTCGACTCAAATAACGAATAACCAGGCTTCACTCTAAATTTTCCACTTTTGACTTCGAAAATGCCAAAATCTCATATTTTTCCCCGGACTGAAGTGAACATGCTTTCAAACAGGCCACGTCTGTCATCATGGCCTCAATGAAAGTGCTTATATACATGTACAGTTTGATAAGGAGCAATAATAACATACTGTACTGGTATTGTATTTATGGCTAGAGAAAATTAAAAAAAAGTCATGTAAATCAATGCTACGTTTATTGAGCCCTTCCTTTAATGTTATGCAAAATACCACCGCCATTAACACTACAAAGATCAGAAAAATTAAATCAATTGCTGCATCGAACGCACTTTCATTTCCTTGCTTGAATCATATTTTTTCAGCAACCCAACAACATCGTTTCTTTTAGCTCTTTCTTCTACAACAGCAGCAAACTCTCGAACTCTTAGCTTTGGTTGTGAAGCTGCAAGAGATTCAATAAGTGCTGCAGACGGCCCTCTTTTGTCACTTTCAAGGACCGAGCTTATCTTATAATGATCAAAGCCAAAATACTCAGCAACTTGTCGATAGTTACCAGCCCCTGCCATATTCGTGTCCAGAAACGCAGAGATCTCTTGAAGATCAACAGAACAATCCAATAATGTATTGAGAAACTTGGAATCTAAAAAGAGGGAAATATAAAGGTAAAACATAGTTAACAAACAGATCTAGACGTTGCAATTGTCGGTAGGGCAAATTCTAGACTTGCTATAAGTCGCTCGTTTGATTCGCTTCGCGGAGGGCGCGCCGTCAGGAGGGAGGGAGCGCTGGAGTCTGAATTAAAATGGCGAGGGAGACCGAGCGCTAGATATGGAAGGCGCACGCTGGCTTGAAAATCAAAATGGCGGCTCGTTCCGAGCAATTCGTGGGTTCCGCGATGTTCTCGCGCTTGATTTCCAAGAGACTTTGTCTATTCGCGCGCAATTTTAAAACGATCTTTTCCGAATAACTCTACCGTGTCTATCGATACAAAGAAAAAACAAGTGACTTGGGGCAAAAGTCTAGGCAAATTCCATCATATATAAAGTACCATTAATATTTAGAAATAATCAAATATTATTTCTGCACACTTTGTACGCTTCTACAAAATTGGACTGAAATTACGTAATTACTGTTCTAAGGGAAATCATAACCTCTATTAGCTCTTATGGTAGACATGTATGGCCTGTAGACATAATTATCCTTAAATCACATGTATGATTAGCAACATCCAAATTTAATAGACTACAACAAGCTACAGTAAGTTCAAAGGAAAAACACAAACATAAAACACACCCCCTTTGAATTGTTGGCAAGAGCATACAAGCTGTTGGCCATCTTGATTACCCTATATGGAGTAAAACGAATATACAATAAGTTATTATATTTTATAAACAATGAAGTAGTTTGCTGGCAAATAGCTGATTGTCAGTTAATTTGAAGTTAAGTAGAACAGGAAAACGGCGGCCAACACTGATCAGAAAAGTACTAAAAACTTTCGAAAACACCACTGATATATATCTCACACGTTATTTATGTAGACTTCAACCTTACGAAAAATTGCTGTAATTCACTATTTCCTAGAACAATTTAATTAAAACTATTGTTACAAAAGAGCCTTTAAAGTGCAGTGGATAAAAGATTAATTTAAGAGACTCTAGGGGTGATAGAACTTAAATATATATTTTTCCATAAATAGGTTCACTTGATTGCACTAAAAAATGACACCTCCTTGATAATGTAATATATGCTTAACGTAGGTATTGTATGAATCGCAAAAGAAATTGAATTACAGCTTAAACTTCAGTCAAGAATTAGTTCTTTCTGTGGCAATAGCATTCTTGTCTTATATAACTTTTTATGATTTTAATAGCTGGCAGAAGGCTTGCTTGTGCCTTGCCTGGGAAGCCACTAATTTTTTTTAATTTGGGGAAGCTCAGCCCCAAGGTACGTCCAAACAACTCCATACCCTGTTTATACCCTGTTAAGGATTGAGAAATCAAAAACCAAACCCTATCAAGAAACAAGTCCCCTTATAGCCCATATAGGGGAGTACCCCCAAGGGTAAGTTGGAGGTATTTTGAAGAGCCCTTTTATATGCCTCCAGCCTGTAAAAGGTATTCCGCCCTGTGTAATCCAGGGAGTACCACCCAAACCACCGGGCCTAGCTGGGCCCTTGGTTATGGGAAAAGTTGGAATGAATTAAAAGAAGCTTGCCTGTTACAAACAGCAAGCTAATGTTTTTCTTTTCCTTTCCTCAAAGTTTAAATGCATCCTTTTTCATATGTTGTTCTTCTCCTTAATCTGATGAACTTTTCTTTTTTTTCTTAATTTTTTCTAAATGTATTCACATTTTGTGCAGTATTCCTGGCCCGCCTAGATTAGCTCTGCTATTTGCGGTGCCAGGACATTTGTCAAAAATGTTGTTTGTCTGACTTAAAAATAAAGTCTTGAAGTCTTCACAAAGAGATACTTAATTGACCCAGCACCTTCAAAAAAATGACATTCATTCCAATTTGAGTTCAAATTAACTATTAAACATACCTCCTCCAACAATGGCTGTAATGATTCTGTTGACAACACCTCACGAGTACAAGCTTCATTGCTCTTTTCTGGTCCACTTTCCACCATTCCTGTTACAATAGGTGTGCAACAGAGTTTTTTTAATCTATCCATACATAATAAATTTGGTATAGAATATACCATAAAATATTGCCTCTACTTCAGACAAATTGGACCAAAGAGAAACACTCGAGAAATTTAGAAAATACTCACCTGTGGCTCGTCTTTTCTGCATTTCCCTTGTGTTCTCAAATGCCCGTCGTGTTTTATGACAGTATAATACATGGCTTAGGCTTCTTTATTTGTTAAGTAAAATCCAATGGGATTACAAAATTGAAATAATAAAGGAAAAATGAAATGAAGCCTGGTAGTTGTAGTCAGGTGACGACATTGTGCAACTGTGATATTACAAGAAAAAATTATATTCCACTAAAGATATTATTTTGGCCCAAAACGTTTATTTGAAACATCATTCTGAATGTACAAATCAAGGAAGGTCACTGAGCAAATGTTTAAGATAAAAAAAATAAGTGTTTTCCACACATTTCACTTCGGTTTCTATGCACATTTCATGCAGAGCGGGCGCATCTAAAATGAAAATTAGGATCCCAAACTTTTGTGAGAAATAAAAGCAGGTATGCATGCACAGCCGAAACCACTTTTGAGCCTCCCAACCCTTGATCAAATTATTGATATGCATATTTTTTGTGCACAAATATGACTTTCCTACACAATGCTTTCCAAATTAACCCATTTTGAACTTCAGAAGTCATGTTGTTTGGACTTAAATTTTTGAGAGTTAACAAATGGCTACCATGCATTGATTCTGATTGTTCTAATATGCTTGGTTGAGAACTTCAAGAAATTGCATGATGTCATTTTCACAAAATACCTCTCCGTTTGAAATTATAACAATAAGTACAGAAAACTGCACAAAGATAACTTCCAAAGATTTTTCTTCTTTGTGTGCAAGTGACAATCTTTGAAGACAAAAAGTTTTGGTATATATTTAATATATATGTTGTGGGAGGAAAAAACAAATAAACTACAAGTTCATCCCTACAAGCCTGTTTCGTGGTTGCCCACTCATCAGGGGATTTAATGAAAATATTCTTTACCACCACTTATATACAATATAATTAACATATTATATGCAGCACAAAATTTTACAAAAAAGTAATCAACTTCCTAGATGTCACATTTAACCTTAACCGAAGCACTTATCAGTCATTTACAAAGCCAAATACTTCACTGCAATACGTTCACCGCAAGAGCAACCACCTGCCGATCACCACAAAAAAAACCTGCCAGCATCAACAAACGACTGTCATCCCTATCATCCAACAAAGCATCCTATGACCAAGCCGCCCCTCCATACCAGAAAGCACTCAACAAAAGTGGATTCCACTACACACTACGGTGCGAACCAACCAAAACAAACAAACGGAAAAACCGACAACGCAATGACATCCTCTGGTGCAACCCTCCTTTTAGCAAGAACACCAGCACCAACATCAGGCACAAATTCCTTGCACGTTCCCAAAGATCACAAGCTCAGAAAAATCTTCAACCAAAACACCATGAAGATCAGTTACAGCTGCATGAACAACACGAAACAAATAATCGAGAGCCATAACAAACGCATCCTAACTGCATCTATGCAAACTGATAACAACACCGCCACCGCCGCTACCATTAATAGTAACAAGACATTTAACTGCCGACAAAAGAACGCATGCCCGCTCAACTGAAACTGCCTATAATCATCAGTACTCTACCAAGCCACCGTCACAAGCAAAGACATCAACACAACAGAAACTTACATTGGACTCAATGAGAATGACTTCAAAACTAGATACAGAAACCACACCGCACCATTCCACCACGCTAAACACAGAAACTCCACCGAACTCAGCAAGCACATCTGGACCCTCGAAGACAACAACATCAAACACTTTATTTCCTGACGCATCCTCTCATCACACTCGCCGTACAACAGCTCAAGCAAAAGATAACCTCTGCCGACCCGAACTGTAATCATCTGCCGACCCGAACTATCAACACTAAACAAAGTAACGCAATGAACTCATGTCTTCTTGCCCCCATAGAAACAAAGCCCTCCTACGCAACTAAACTGTAAAATTCCATGCTGCATATATTATGTAAATTATATTGTATATAAGCGGTGGTAAAGAATATTCTCATTAAAACCCCTGATGAGTGGGCAACCACGAAACAGGCTTGTAGGGATGAACTTGTAGTTTATTTGTTTTTTCCCTCAAACAACATATACGTATACAGTACTTCTATGTATTGAGCACTTTTTTTAACGAAAATCAAATTTTACACTTTATATATATCACTTTATATGTATCTAGCATACTAGACTGTAGGATTACAAAACCTTCAACATACATTACATAATATGCAATCCTATTATTTTTTAATTAATAATTATTGGAAACACAGTAAGATAATTAAGATAGTTACATATAAGAGTATGAAAGAATAGGCTAGGAATCCTACCTAATTCTTTATCAGTCGCCTTATAATGAACCTCACATGGTTCAGTTTTAGTCTCAGATCTGCACCAGGGCCAACTCATATTTCTTGCCTTGCACATGCAGTACAAACCACCAAAAGATATCAACAGGAACAATAGAACTCCAGGAATACCAACAGTAACCAATAAGTCTTGGCCCTTTGCTAGCGCAGCCTTTGTTGTAGACAGATGATGATGAGGTTCAGCAGTATTTGGTACTATGGTGTTCTCATGTTTTAAATCCTGGCTTGTACTTGCTGGCGCAGCCTTTGTTGTAGACAGATGATGATGAGGTTCAGCAGTATGTGGGACTATGGTGGGCTCAAGTTTTAAATCTTGGCTTGTACTAGTACCATCATTAGTTGCAGTCTGATTTGCAATAGTGGTGGGCTTCTGTGGAGATGATGTTGGTTTATCACACCGGTTAACACTGCTGTGAAAAGAGCACAGCTTGTTTGACGTGGCACCCAGCTTTTCCCTACATTCACCTTCGATCACATCTTGGTCATCGTGGCAGCATGTTGAACAGGGGAAACACTCACCCATTCCATCATCGTAATACCTGGTGGGATTGACAATATACAAAACAATGTGAAAATTTTGAATATTTACAGTCATTTCATTTGAGCCAAACAGTCAAATGAACCCTCCTGGATGTTCATTTCAAAATATTGTACATGTGAATCCCTTATTATAAATATACTTATTTAACTTAGGTAACGACCAGGAGCTAGTTGTAGCCGTTCTGCAGTAGTGCAGCATTAGCGTGGCTTGGAGTTTATTAGCATACTTTGGTGAGCTGGCATAATTATTTCCTATGCATGGCATTTACCTCTCTGTTCTAGGCGTGTTTGCAGGCAACTTCCGGCACACTCATGGTCAGCGGTTACTTGTTGTGTTATGCGTGCGCCGTTGCATGTGTTTGTGGCTTCACTGTGTTTTGTGCTTGAGGAGTTCTGGTTTACTTCCATTTTTTTTATTCAGTTATAGTATTTGTTTATTGATCTTTCCACTGAACTCCTGGTTCAGTGTGACGGGTGCTTGGGCTGGGGCTGGGTGTGGCGGGCGGGGTTCGTTGCTGGGTTGTGGCTAGGGAAGGCTTTTGAGGTGTTCTTGCTACCTGGGTTTGGGGTCGGCAGCTTCAGCCCCCAGATTCCTAGGCACCCAACCATCATGTGCAACGCAGGCATTAAATGCATTTTTAATTAGCATTAGCAATTTTTTAGCAAGGTCAAAATAATTCTGAAACTAATTATTGATTTAAGAAGGTCACATTTAACACCTTAGTAAGGAGCTATCTTTACCAACTTTCCATTGAAACAGTGCAGGAATTAGAGCTTTTGGAGAATTCATGTACAAGCTCACTTAGCTTTTTTGTAGCTTAACTGCCAAGAACAGTACTTGTATCGCTCTTTTTCCTTTCTTCTTGAATTGCACCAAATAAATATATCAGGAAATATTACTGCCAGAAATGAACACCCCAGAAATCATTTGAAGTTATAATTTGTAGGTAGCCTACCTGTCGTTACTGTTGCAGCGTTTGTCACACTTGATGTCCCACTCTGGTGTGCAGTTCTGTAGCACCACCTGACCTTCTGCACAAGATGAACATGGAGTGCAACCTGAAGTATCGTGCTTGTCAGAATACGAGCGACCATGTGGGCAGGGTATGCACCCTAGCAAGGTACTGGGTAGTATGTGCGTACCACACTCCAATGAAGGGCTTTGCCCTGGAAGGCAAGGTGAACAATCTATACAAGAGATTGAACCATCTTCATTTTCCACCCAGAACTGAGTTTTAGGGTTGCAACCTGGCTTTGTTGGCTAGAGGGGAAAAAGAATAAAGAGAATTAACACATGATCATTACACTGCACTTCTAAAAAGGTGTAAATCTACAGTATGTCGGTTAGCTTGCAAGTTTGAAATGAAACCAGAAAAAAAAATGTGCATTATTAATGGTAATTTTCAAAAATTCTCTGGATCAGTTTTCATATAATTTAAAACTGCTTTAGACAAAATTATGTTAGAGACAAGAAAACTTTTATGAATATAAATTACCTTTGCAGCTGCAACAGAAATGAAAATTGCAACCACAGCAAAAGATACAAGTTTAATATGTGCCTGCAAGAAAACATTTATTCTTCAGCATAATACAGCATACATATACTAGTAAGTTTCCTCTTAGATTTACCGCTGGTGCCAAGACTTCGCTAATCTCGAGACCCATAGCCAGTGTGAAACGATCCAAAGCACTTGTCTCAGCAGGGCTCGACACTAACGGTAGTCAACTAGCCACAGACTAGTAGAAATTTAGTTTTGGTTAGTAGGTTTTCGATTTCCACTAGCCACTTTGGCTAGCTAGTAAACAAAATGAAATTGGCCGAAGCAGTTTCTGTCTTCCTCAAGCAAGACAAAAACAAACACTTTGCTTGGAAACTGAAGATCAAAATTTCATCATGGACATCTCATGCTACCAGACTATGTTCCACAAAAATAGTTTTATTATTGAAACTGATTTCAGAACAATGCAATTGCCAACATTATGTATTCAAAGAAAGTCGCTTGCTTTGTGCTTCCAAGTCTTGCTAGGGATCAACTGTTATCGGAGCTAGCCAACACCAACGCTGGGCTAGTAAATTTTTTTTGACTACTAACATCTAAGTTGTCACTAGCCACAAGGCTAGTAAGCTGAAAAGTTAGTGTTGAGCACTGGTCAGTCCTTTTTTTTGTGACCCAATGTTCAGCATTGTCAATAAGATTTGAAGTATGCGGAGATATTTTGAAAGTAGACGGCACTGGGGGCCCTTTTTTAAGCGTTTTCGTAATGAATGCTTTTTTTCCCGCTTATCTCCGCCAAATTGTACCCAGCAAAAACGTTTAAGTATAGCTGGTAATATTGCCTGTCGCCGGCGCTTATTGACAACCCTGAATGTTGTGTTTACATGTAGTCATCATAAACACCCTTAATTACCTACAAAGACAATGGACATTGCTTCTTCCCTTTCTGGCTATGGCCCTGATATCTGAGGAAAACTTAAGTGTTGTACAATTTTTCAAGTATATATTTGGTGAGGGGTGGGGGTGGGGGTGGGAGGCAAGGGGTGATGGGTAGGGAATTTTCATCAGTTAAAATGATCAATATTAATAAAAAACACAAGACAAGTGTCAAACCCATACATCAGCATAGAAGAACAACACATTTGTAATGCCAAGACCAGCATAACATTAATCAAATAATTGATGCATTACAAACTTAATTGAGTAAACTCTGGCTTGCCTAAGGGCTGATAGTCAATACATTTTGCTAATGTTAGTCCGTAATCTGAATAAACATTCGTAGCAAGTGTGCCTTAATTTTGATTCTGCTTCTGTACATAAGCATTCCACATTCAAACTGTATACAAAAATAACTCAAGAGAAGTAGCATTCCAGTTTGACGTAGTAAATACATATTAAGTAGTATTTTGTTAGTGAAAATCATTGATCGGACTGTGTTAAAATACTTAAAGTCTGGTATAAAAAAACGTTTAATGTCACTGCATATGTCTGCATATATATGTAATAGAAAACAAACATCTCAGCATCAGGTCGTGGTTGTTTAAATCCAGCATAATTATAACTGAGATGACCTCAGTAAACACAAATACCTTGTACGAAGACATGTTGACGGGTGTATATTTATATTGAATTCATGCAGTATAACCTTCTCTGAGCACATGCCACACACTGTAACTTCAACAGGTGCGTACTAGTATGCACTACCGGTTCTTTTTTCCCTCTTGTTTTTGCAATGATCAAAAGTGGTTTGCATATATTAAAGCCGTCATTAAAACTAGGAACACACGACATTCCAGAACATAAAAGAATTGGCTGAGCATAAAAATAGCAAAATACTGGAAAAGGGGACAAGATACTGTTGAAAGGGGAGTCAAAGGCAATATATTATTTGTTTGCAGTGTGTGGCTTCTGAGAAAAAAATATAGTTTGCTGAATAGTGCTATGATATCTATTCTTTGGTATTTATAACTGAAATTACGATTAATAAATGTAATATCACCTATCCTCCCCATGCCTTGGGGCATATAGGGCCTTAAAGGCAATATAATACCAATACAATCATTCCCCCCTCCCCCGCCCACCCCTACCCCTCACTCCAGAAATAGACCTGTCAGTGCTCATGGGCTAAATCCCAGATCCTGCTGGTGAATCTGAGTTTTTTTTTATACAGAACATTCCATTCGTAAATCTGCAGGTTTGTGTGAAATACCTATTACACACTGGTATTCATACAAAATTGGAATTTTGAATGACAGTTTCTTTCAACCCAGACAATTCTCGATTGTCCTTCCTTATTTTAATACATTAACGGAACTCATTAGCATTAAAGTCAAGTTCTAATGACGTCACTGCATGATATGATGCAATATTATGATTTCAGAACTGTTTTAAATTTTAAACCCAAAAAGAGCAGTACTTTTAAGAAAATATACTTGCACAAAGTAGCGCTAATAGAAAGTTTATTTCGCACGATGAGACAAATACGAAAGTCAAAATTAAAAGTAAAGTTGGATGAAAAATCACTGCGATTGCCAAGTTTGTACAAACCCAAAACCATTTAATAAGTTACACTTGCCCCTGCAATATATATAGCTGTGTTTCAGTCACTACTTTGGATAAGTTATTAAAAACTCAGCTCACATTCTAATAACACAACAATTGAACGAATGTTTCCAGACTCTATCTGATAACTCAGCACATTTTTCGCATATTTTTCGCTTATTTTTAAATACGTAAAAATACGTAGTTAAAAAGTTGGCTTTAAGCCGCAATACATGAACTGCGAAACAGACAAAAATTATTTTATTATAAATTAAACTACTCACCTTAGGACTACGCAGATTAAAACCGCGAGCTGCTGGCGACCGTGGCGCTTGCTGCGTTGCCACGACGCTAGTGTCATCCACCTAAGGAAATCGAACGTTCGTTCTCAGAATTAGCAGTATGCCATGGGTAAAAGAAATTGTCAGTACGCGCGAAGGGACAAGTTTTAAAATTTAACAATCTTACCCTTTTCTCTAACTGCGTCATGGTCGTGGAAAGAGATGTCGACGAAGCAAACGCGGGCTAAAAACAAGTTTTTAACAGCAGTGCTTCTTCGACATCCATTTCGCATTGTTTTTCTCTTGATCGCACCTTTGTAGATAAGCACTAAACTTGATGTCAGAGAGGCAAGAAACGAATAAGTTCGCCACAAAATCTTACTCCGTCTCGTTTGAGAGCAACCAGTAAGACACCCAAATTTATGAATGAACGTAGTTTTAAAATGTCAACCATGTTTACAAAATGGTACATTTAGTGTCATTGGTTAATTATGACGACACCTCCAAAACATCTACCAATCAGAGGAGGTCTTTTATTGATGTACCAAGTTCATTCAAGGTGCATCACATGAGCTGCAGCTGACTTCGCGGACGTTTGGCGGGAAAATTCCAAGACGATTGAGACGATAAGGGAACTCAACGAATGTTGTAGTCAAATGCGCTCATGGATTCTTCCAAATTCTTACGAATGTCAGCAAAAAGTGAGGGACGATTCGAATGGATCTCAACAAATTCTTCTCGGTGCTGGGCTACACAGGAACATGGAGTCGACCAACTGGCGAGGGAAATCCCCACAAATTTGCAAACAAACTGTTTACTTGTACTTGGTATGCAGTGAAAAAAACCCTTCTTATACAAGGCAAGAAGTCTGACGAGCTAAAAGACAGGTTGAGGCAGGCTATGGTTAATCCAGTGCCTTTGATAGCCGCCAAAGATGAGAGTGAAAGCGAAAGCACTGGTGAATTCGGAGTTGCTGGAAGCAAGAACTTGAAAGGAAACTCTGAAATGTTTGTTGACCACCACAAATGTACCAAATTACCGGTACGTGATCATTGCGCAGCGTCTGCAGCTCAAGGAGAAGAGTTAAGTGAGGCTGAAATTCACCACGATGGCTTACATCCAGGAAAGGTCATTGCAAATTTACTACAGTTTAAAATGAGGAAATGGAGCAGGAAAGGAGCTAAGGTAACCATAGCAACCCCCTTCATGGACAAGACTGGCTTGCTCTTTATCTTGTCATGCATGCAATGTGAAACTGCTCTTGATAAGATTTACACCCGAGAAGTTTGTGCATGGAATAACAAGAAAATTGACCGCGTCATTGCCGAAGGTGAATTGTCAAAAAATTGGATTGCAGACAAAGTTGTTGCTTTGAAAAAGGTGCCGTCATTTCATGCAAAGTTCCTGGCAGGAGAGTACAAAGGCAAGGTGCAGTTGATACTGACAAGTTGTAATTTGACTTCAGAACATTTGTTCTCTGACCAGTTGGAAACAGTGTTGCAAATGGAATGTGCTGTGGAAACATTTCATGATGACTGGCTGAGACCTTTGGAAATAATGTCAGAAAAAGAAGGAAATACAACAAAGTTTCTAAATATGGATGACGTCATGCAGGCAGTACAGAATATTGAGTAAGTGTATGAACAGTATCATCCTTTTATTAGCCTGACATTTCTTTACGTTATTGGCCAAGTGGGATATGGGACAAGTTCTTTTTTTGCATGTTTGTGGACCTCAACTTTGGCTTGGTCCATAAGTAAACCACACAAAAAAAAAAATAGGTCCGCAATGCGTACATGTGTGGCTTACGAGTCGACTTGAAACATTTAATTGAAAATTTAAGGGAAAGTTATGAGCTGAAAAAAGGTGGTGATGAGTAAATTGTAACCTTTGGATGAAATTGAACACAAGTTAAACGGAAACTAAATTCTGGACATTGTAAGAAGTAACTGTTTGGATATCACGCATTCATTTATAAATGTTTTAATGATTGGTTTAGAGTTCAATTGTGACCCTCCACGGGAAAACAGGGACAAAGGTGATAGCACACTCACAACACGCTTCCACCTTAAAACAATAGATTTCGATTTTAGCACGCTTAAAGCGTGTTCTGAAACTTGCCTCATTAGTGGATCTTTTGTTTTACGGGACACACTAAACACAATTAAGCGTGCGAGGCCGAAGAAAGAAGCGTGAGCAGTCGAACAAAAAAGCGTGTCAAGCTTCAAAACAAAAGCTGCGTGTCAGTTGTGTGCGAAAAAGCACAACACACTGGGTGTGCGAACGCGCACGCAAAGCGTGACTAACCTTAAGCTTTAAAAGAAATACTCCTGAAACAGTATAAAGTAAGTATAAAGAAAGTATAACAGTATAAAGAAAGATCGTGTTATTGAACAGCAAAAAACGAAAACAGTGTTCAGGGTATGTTTTCAACCTACCATTCCTTTATTCACGAAAACAAAAATTCCATCCTTTCATTTATCGTGGTAATAACCTGTATTGGATTGCATCGATCCTTTTTGCCACGAATTTCATTTCTCAAGAATACATACTTAATTTTTTTTGATTTATTCGTCTGCTAGCCTATATGATAAAAGTTTGTGTTTTATATTCTAGGATTTAGGAGGTCCATCTCGTATAAGCCTTGTGGTTTCTTTTGGCCCTCCTTGCCGCTTCTATTAATTTATAAATGTATTTATTATTTCGTGATGTGTATTTAATTGTGGCTACATAATAAACTGAACTGAAACTGAACATCCAGGAAAGCTTCGAACTGTGTGTTTTCAACAAAAGATGCGATTTCGGCTCCTAGGAATTGTCTCTCTCTTGTTCAGTCTTTAGCTTTGTTCTGTTTTTCTCAGCGAAGCCCGTCCTTCTTCGTAAAACTTAGTTTTCAAATAAAAGTAGTTACGGCTGGAGTGAATACGGGATCGGTGAATCCATGGTTCGTCGCTGGCGAAAAGATCAAGCGAACCTCTTCAATGGTCAACTAAAAATGTAACCAAAAAATGAAACGCAATGGGCTGTTTATTCGCCAAAGTATTCTGAATTGGATGAAACACTTCTGAAGTGGTCTTTGGAGCAGAGAAGTGAGGGTAAGTTTTCTGTTTTGAACCGCAATTACAATGCTGCCAGCCGATTTCTGTCAGATCGTGTTGCAATGTTTACTTGGCCGTGGGAACGGCCTCTTCTGATTGGCTAGTTTCGGATGTTTTCAAAACAATTGATCGATCGATCGAAAATTCACAGGAATTCTTCAGCTAAAGGCAAAGGAGGTGTGCTATCCACAGTTCATCGAAAAATCTGGTCCTCCGTTGGGTAAAGCAGGCTTGGGAGGAAATTCTAAGGGAGATCATGATGAGAAAATGATTCAAAACATGCAGGATTTCTAACACAATAACAAGACAAAAGTTGAAATAATTCGCGTTTCCAAAATGTGTCACTGTTGGTCAACAAAACAACCTAACAATTGGCTTAGAGTTCAGTCGCTACGATAACGCAAAAGTTTAACTAATTCGAGTTTCCAAAATGTTCTTCATTGTTCCTCAACAACAGAACTGGTCCACTTACAGTTCAATTAACAACATGATAACAGGAGAAAAAGTAACACGAGTGTTCTAAGCGTGTTCCTGAGCAAAGTCACGATTGGGTTAGAGTTCAAACGCTGACAGGACACACTAGTCGGAATAACACAAGTTTCCAAAATGTTCTTCAGTGCTCCTGAACAAACGAACCATTGTTTACAGTTCAAACGCTGACAGAATAACAAGAGTGAAAATAAGACGATCGGGAGTTCTATTGTCAGTGTTCCTTACCGAAGATTCAAGTAGTTAAATGCTATCTTTTGAGATCGTAAAAGCTCTTGTACAACCTGCACTTATAACACAAGCCGGGTTCCAATGTGTTGGCTTGTGTGAGAAGAACTAACCAGTGATACGATGACCTGAAAAAACTGCTAGAGACCACGCGTATAAACCAATATGGCGGACTTCGTATGACACAACCTTGTACCCAGGCTCCCAAGAGCCCACGTGACAGGCGCTTGACTCTCGTGGACAAAGCCATAAAGCCATAAATAAATAAATAAATAAATCCGCTCGTGCCATTATGTGGCTACACACTTCGTGTAAGCCACACAAAAAAACTAGGCCAATATCCCGCCATCTTGACCGAACTAGCTTGGTCAATAAAGGATTTATTATATGACCCAAAGGACGTCAAACACAGCAAATGATTTTGCAGGATCACAGGCAATCCTGATTTGCTTCATCTTGACCACTCACAGAGCCAGTCATATAGTAATATACCATATCTACTTGACTGAGCGCAGCAGCATTCTTGCATGGCTTATTTGGGGGGGGGAGGGGGCGGCACTTATTTTAGGGTGTCCATCTTTGAAAATTCATTGGATTTGTACATGACAATTAAGCAATAAATAATGGAATGGAACTGAAAACATTGCAATCCAGGGGTAGCAATTGAATCTGGTTTAGATAGAGTTGTATCAAACTTGTTTAAATTTAACTCCTGTTCTGTCTGATGATGTATTATTAAGCACCATATTTTGCTAATCAGTGTGATGCAAATCAATGCTGATTCAGGGGGGAGGGGGTGCTGCTTAACATAACCAAACTAATAAAATCCAATCATTGTTTCTGTATGCAATGTTACAAAGAGTAAATAACACTTTCACTGAATAAAGTGAAAGCAAGTGCTGACAAAGCCAACTATGCCATCCGCAGTCAAGTGACTAACATGTAACTGATGGTGGTTAGTATATTTAACTTCATGAAATCCAATGGCGCTTTATTTTTGTTTCCATTTTAAAATAAAGGATTTTATTTGCTTTACGAATAAAGTGTTTTATTTATTTGCCTGATTATCTCTTTTACCTTGAGTTGGACAAACTTGATCGAACTCGATTGCGTTCTAATCTTGCGACCTTAACCGGAAAGGAAATGGGTCAAAGCTTTTACCATTTGTGTGGGTCAGACAATTTGAATAACAATGTCCCCCCTCTATGGATTTATTTGATGTCGTAAACAAACGGTTTTGGAACAGTTTGTTTGGTGAAATGTACTTTTGGCGAGTTGCAAGTTTACCCACCTCCACCCCAACTTACCTCCTTGTGGTGAACAATTGTTGATGCTTTTGTTGTAACATGTTTTGTGCAACTGAGGTATTTTAAGCACTTCAAAGAATTTTTGTACATTTCTCATAACCTTTGTTACACTTGAGGTTAGGTTTATAATGCGATTTCCTGCCCTCACCTTTGCGAGGCAGACATCACTTTGGTTGTAATTTTATTTTTTCTTGAGGTTTGAATAAAAATGGCTTTGCTTCACAAAGCCAAATTTCTCCCATGTGTTTGTTTACATTGTATTTTGCCTCGCAAACAGAGCTCACCAATTGATAGCAAAATTGTTGCCTTATTTAGCAGGCATATTGCATAAATGTCCTTGTAAGTAATAAGTACTCAGTACCTGTATTCTTTATTGAAACGATACAAACAGGACAAAAGACAACAGGTTTCCTACCTTCCTACAGATTAAATCAGCTGTTTTGCTGCTGGGAATGATATTTTCCCATGTTTGCACTGTTGTTTGTGCAAAGCTGCCAAAAGTCAGTTGTTAATTGGTTTGCGATTATTTGTAAATTTCACCAACAGAAGCTGAAATACATGTAAAATTGTTTTATTAAAAAGGCTAAAGCTTAGAACACCAACATCAATTGTAGCTTTGTCCCTCCAACTATTACAAAACAAATAAAGTTTTAATTTAGTAGTTCTAAAGTGGAGTGCTGCCCCATTACATGTATTACCTAGAGCTTTATCGAGGCATTCCAAGGGGGGTGGCTGTGTCGCAATGTCACTTGCTTTTGATGACCGATGTCGCCTAATCTACAGCTGTAAATGTCGCTGTCATTTTTTGTAGTGTGCGTAATGGTTCCCGTCACTTTGTTTGTTAGAAACTGCTTTGCTACAGGGCAATAACTGGACCTCCATGGTGCTAAGTAGGAAAAACTGTGAGCAGCGAAGGCCGAACGCTGCTAGGGGATTTGATGGTAGGCTCCCGTGGGAATGTTTTTAAATCTGAGCCCTCAGAAATGCAATTTCCTACATTCTGAGTCACTTCCATGCTACATTTATCGTATATATATTATTATTGTGTGTAACTTATTGGTAAAATGCATAACTTGCCATTGTCACTGTCGTTTTTTCACTGTTTATTGTGTCGCTGTTGCATTTTAGCAGCATATTCATGTCACTTGTCGCTTTTTTTTTAAATCCCTATGTCACCAGTTTTCAGGGCCATGTCGCATGTTGCTTTTACCCCTTGGAAAGCCTCTTTATCTTCATCCAATGCCATTTTGCATGCATATAAAGCACTTAATGTAGGTCATAATTGGTTGAAATGTTTTTTTTTCTTGTTGCCTTTCACCATATAACTGTGTCTTTTAATTCTACTAATCATAACCATACAATTTCCTCACAACTGATTGGTGCATAAACTGCTGTATTTTGCATTAATTCATCTGCAAAGTTGTAACCAGTAATCAGTTGCAATCAAAGTTGTAATCAAACAGTGTAATCGGGCAATTGGCTGTAATCGGACACCTGTAATTGGACAGTGACATAAGCCAATCATTTTAATTCCTGTCAGCTAAATCCACCGATCACCACATTGATTACAATCACTATAGCAACAAAAACTTACCCTTCACAGCTGGGGCTTTTCCAAAATGGAAGAATTTGTAACTTTAGATAATGTTTTCGGAAAGAATTGCTATTAAAAGCTTTTTTGAAGGAAAACTTTTTGTTTTTCGGAAATTGGAATGGTTACGATTAATTGGTAACAAGACATCGTGTCGTTCAATTCGGTCTGTAATCATACTAGTGACTAACAAATCGGACTCGCGTTTTGCGGTAGTCCGATTTTGTTAATCACTCGTATGATTACAGACCGAATTGGACTCCACTATTACCGTTATAGATACAATTAACAATATCTGGACTATGCCCCATTGCTGTTTGGAATTGGGTCATAAATGTAAGGCTCAAGGACATCTATAACATCAAAGCGCTGAATTTTTCGAGTTTGAAGAATCTGCACAAATTCTGCAACAGTGAGATTCGGTGACTTAGTCTTCAATTCCTCCAACATCACAGTACATGGACTTCCATCGGGTGTCAACATTTCGTTTCTGAAAATCTGAATTTTCTCCTCTGTGAAACCAAGGCTTGCTGCAGCATGTCGCCAACTGCCAACCCCTTTAAGTAGCATATCCAGTTTCATGCACACAGCATGCAGTACCTCCTCTGGAAGCTCGTGAAGACAAGGTGATGATTTCTCTTGGTCGGTGATTAGGGGGTCTACAGAACAAAAGAAAATTATTAATTAAAATTATCTTAAAGAAACATTCTTGGTGTTTTACAACAGTGTGGGCAAAGCCGTTGACTGAAAAGCATTCCAACAGATTATTTCTTAAGGTAATTTGAGCATGTTTCACCAGCATAATTTTGTAGAGGATATACAAGTCACAGATGATTGTTGTCAATTTACATGCTGGTTGTTTTTAGGGCTGATTTTGTTGCATGCGACAAGCTCTTAAAATCAAATAAACCTACAACTTGTTGATGCGCGATTTTGAAACATTTTTTTACGTCGGACTCCATAGCAAATGCAGCCCCAGACATGCTGTAAACAATTTTTGCATAAAGTCACCTCAGCTTATACTGCACTACTATCTATGCGGGAGACCCCACCCCTTTATGTCCAAAAAATCCAATGTTTAGTAAATGCATAATTATATTTTGCCAGGCCAGTGCAGGACTTACCACACAAATCCCTCCTCCCAGTTACCAACTGGTGCTTGTCACTACCAAATCCTGTATTGCATCCCTGAAACCTCCTAAATGGATCCTGTTGATCAAATGCCAGAGATTTAGTATAGATACCTGGGTATACAATATAATGTACGTTCTGCTGGGCATATAAATAATATACAAACATGTCATTGAACTAACTTGTAAAATCAAATTGTTTACTTTTAGTGATTTAGGACATCAAGTGGCACAAACCTCTTTGATTGAGGCGACTGCACAAATTGTTGTGGTTGTATTTTCAGCGCTGATTTCAAATGTACAAAGGAAGTCTCTGTTTCGACCATTGTCATGCTTAAATAGCACCTCCGCTCTTGGTATAGTTTGATAGGATTCCTTTACATGCTTGTGTGATATAACCTGAAAGAATAACATGCTTAATTTTAACTACTGATAATTGGCATGATTGGCTGCAATTCCTGAATCGGAAATTATGACAACAATTTAATTTCCAAAATACAGATAGAGTTGAAACCGTGCACTATTCCATCAATTGTCCTTGGTGGATATATATTTTTCTCCCAACATTTTTTGTCACTTCCATAACAAATTTTCTAACATAACAATTCAAATTCCAAACAGAACATTTTCTTTAATACCTACATCAAAGCTTCGCAACCTTGTGCAAACTGTAATTCTTAAACAGGCCTCCTGGCTCTAGAATGGAAACTTTTAATTGCCCAAGCAATTTGCCATTCAATAAAACCTGTGAAGCACTTGCCCTTATTTTTGACATATTAGATAAAAAAAATTTGTTAGCCATAATTGAGAAACATACACACAGCTGCTTACTACATAAAGACATTTACCTCTGGCTTTATCTCTCCAACAATCCAACCCTCCATTGGGTGTTTGACAGAAATCTTAATGTCAGTCTCAATCACAGACTCGACATACAGAGACTGTGGGGAACCCAAGAGAATCCTATCATGCGACCTTTCCTCTTGCATGATTTTCTGTTGAGCAGAAAAAGAAAAGCTTTGCTGTTAAACCTAACATGGTTTTACTGTTAATATTAGAGCTGTAACAGTGAGTCTTTATAAGCCTGCATGCAACCGTCTACTATTTCCTAAAGCGGAAAAGTTAATTCTGCTATATAGTAGACGGCTGCATGCAGACTATGATGTCTTTGACCAAAAATAAAATAATTGAAAGTACAGGTGTACATTGTGGCCACATTACAAATTACTGTTAAATACTGTTAAATGCCAGCAATGTAGTAATTAATTAAAGTACCGGTATGTTAGTTTAATGCTAGTAAAATTTGTCACAATCCTTAAAAATTAAATACTATATCTTACAATACTGGCTTTTATACTCAGAATTCATGCACAAACTGAATTATTGATATTTTCTTAGGAGGAAACTTATAATACAAGTCTACGTGATCAATATACCATGTCTATGCCTTTAATTTTCAGATAGAATATTATTGGTATGCTGTTCTCAAAAGTTATTACTCTCTCCATGTTGCGTAGTTGCATGTACTGCATAAATTTTCATCAGGTAAGTTGTAAAAAATGCTTTGCAATTTTTTACCACTTTATAAAATTATTCAAATTTTTATTCTTGTTCTAAGGAAAACTTGCCATAAACTGCCTTATATTATTATTAAAGTCAACAACCCTAAAACCTATGCATTAGTAAACAGGATTTACCATTTTTTATTATAACCAGTATATAACTGAGTAATCTATAAAGTACCTCAAGTGATGCCTCACAGTCATCAAAAACATATACATATGCTGTATAGTTCACACCAACTTTGCCCTCTCCTCCAAAGACGGCACACTGTAGACGCTTCTTTGTTGGTTTGCCATTGCAAAGTGACACACCAACAACAACATAAGAACAAAGGTAGTTCACATGGAAGCTAACTTCATTGTTGTGGACTTTGTCTAGCTCTTCATCTTTCCACACTATCCTTTCTCCATTTAGTGTAGAGCTCTTGAGTTTGATATTCCACCCATTACTATAAAACACCAAGGCACTGTGTGGTATTATGAGCTGTGCTTGTTTGGTCAGTTTCAACCCATATGGATGAAATTTTACTATTGGACTTAGCTGTACTTCACCAGGTTGAAGTGTCTCAATTAAATTGTTGGCCCAGCATATTTCTAGTCTAACTCCTTGGGCATCACAATAGAAACTTTCTCCATCACTGAACTGGACTGACACACCTGATTTTTCAAAAGTTAGAGACTCTTGTGCGCCGTGAGCTATAGGTTCTTCCAGTGTTATTGAGTGACTCTGTGGTTCTAAGGAAAAAAGTAGAGTGCACATATCTTAAGTTGGATTGTACGAAAGGAGGTCATATACCACTACATATTATTAACATTAAAGGTAATTTTGGTAGGCTGAGGATAGAAAGTCTGAGAGAAACTAGTTTTAGTGAAATTATGCATCAGCAATTTATTCAGTCTGTAACAATTAAAGCAGAACAGTGATAGGAAGAATCCATTTAAAAGTAAATAATTAACACATGAATGATGTAGATGCTCCAAGTTCATAAATATAGAAGTGCAAGGTGAACCATCAAATCGGAAACAAATATTTTGTCATTTAGTATAGATGATTGCTATTTATAGACCTCTCTTGCATTCGCTCCAGTGATTGCAAACAAATGTTTCAAGTCATGGCTTGGGTGGACATACATAGTAAATGTATGAAACTATATGGAAATTGTCCAACCCAGACTCAACTTGAAACCATAGTTTGCAGGCACCAAAACATAAAGGGGTATTAGGTATTGAAAATAAAACCTCACCTTCCTCCAAAGATGACAATAACTTTGCTAATGACTGGCTTCTTGGAGGCCCCTTGTACCTGCGGTATTTCAAGTATCGGTACTTCCAGAACACCACTACTGTAATTGTGGTAATAAATACTGCTAGTATGACCATTGCTGCTATTAAACCGGAAGATGTCCCTTGGATTGTAGTCCTATCATTCTGAGCATTTTTTTGTTGGCACTCATTGATAGCTCGCTGAGTGAAACTACACTGTTTGTTTTTTGGCATGTTCTGTTTGACACATTCAGGAATACGTACATCGTTATCATCATTACAGCAGGCTGAACACGGTTTACATATGGTACTAGTTACATTATAAAAGCCTTTACCACACTTGCCACATACCCTGTCATGGGTCAGATTGCAAGGTCTCAGTTCTTTCTGTCCGACAGAACATATAGAACATTGTTTACAGGGTTGTTTTCCTGGTTTTTCTGAAAATGTCCTGCCTGCGATACACTCTATGCATTTGATGTCATTGGTGTTTTCTAAAATACTTCCACATTGTGGGGACAGTGAAGATCCTGGTGGGCAGTTTTCACAGTCCTTGCAATGCGCACCTTCTCTTGTTACAACAAGGTACTGATTATCTCTACATTTAGGTTGGCAGCTGATCTCATTGGCATCACACTGTTTATAAAATGGCATGTCCTTGCATTCATCTTTCACAGTATTTCTCCCATCGCTACAGCAAAAGGAACAAGGTTGGCAGTCGCCTGTCATCTCCTCGTAATAGAATCCACTGCTACAGCTGTGATTGCACATTGAATTTGATTCCAAAGTACAGTTCTGTGTTACTTTTTGATGGTCTGAACAAATTCCACATGGACGGCATGACCTAATGTCATGTGTAGCAGAGTACGTGATCCCGAGTTTGCATGGTTGGCATTCTATTCTTGTACCATATTTGACAAAATCACCACACTCTGGACTCAAACCATATCCAGGCAAACAACTGGGGCAGGCAATACACGACAAATTGCCTAATACATCTTCAACTCTGAACTGGTTGTATCTGCACCTCAGTGAATACTCACGTCCACAGGATAGCTAGTGGGGAAAAAGAATATTTTGCACTTTAAATCTGAAATGTAACAGTACAGTTAGACTGTAAACCTGTGGAGAACTGGCATTGTACTACAGGAATGTGTGACTAATGATTGTGGGCAGAGGTCAAATCAGCGTTTATACATCAAATCAATGTCTTTTTATATGTGTACGAGGATACACAAATCACGGAGATACACAAATCACTGTGACACCGGTTGTCACAGAAGTAGCCCTAACACTGAACGTGACACAAAGGAGGTCTAAATAGCGATACTCTGCACCATTGTCTGTGCTTGTAAAGTTTGTCTTCATCTTTACCAAGTTTCTAAGCAAGATAACCTATCTGCAGCATTTCTTTTGTATAAAAAATGAAATTTTTGCCCACTCGAGGGAAGACTGTACACGTGGCAATACTTACAAATAACGTTAGCAGGAAGAGATGCACCGATAACGTAGCCATGATCTCAACACTTCTAGGTCCTGCAAAAATACAGCAATCTTAGCCAATGGATTTATCATAAGAATGCACGCTTGACAAAGAAACGCCCTAGCTCTAAAATGTGCTGACGAATCAAGTTTTTCAAAAGACGTCACTGTTTTAGGTGATTACTCAGCACATAATTTTAGTTCACTTCCTCGATCGCCTCAAAAAATGTTTATAGGGAAGCAAGGATGGTCAAATCTAAACTGTTCCGTTGAACATTTCTACCAAGATGATTTAATGACAGCAGAAGAAGCGCTAACTTTTCAACTGCATAAACTACGGCTTTTACCAAGAGTGTCTAAAAACGTGGCGTTTGAAATTCCGGTGATTTCTGCAGATAATTTCCATAAAACACTACACCTGTAAGTCTTCTAAGATTAAATGCAAGACGTTTCTACTACTTACGTTAAAAATACAGTGGTTTTTAGCATCCAACGTATGTCCCTGCAGGGACTAATACGTAAGGTAGATCAATCGCTTGCACTTACTGCGCCTCAATTTCTACAACACGAAGTAAGGTTTCGGGGAATCCCCTAAAACTCGTGTTCTCAATGAACCAATTATGTCACAGAGTTTCTTATAACTCGTTTGTCATTGGTGGAACTAAAAGATGCTTCTTCAGCACTTTCGCGGTACAGATTTTTTGTAATCAAATGCCAGAAATATTAGCCACTTCATTCATGGCGGCTGAAGAAATAAGTTGCCGCGAGCGTCTCTGCTTTCCTTGTCCCGTTTCGCCTACTATGGAAAGCGTCCTGTAAAGATGGATGATAGCACAGCTGGGTTTGGCAATTTTGATTATGGAAGAGCGGTCGAGGCAGAGTGCGCCAACTGCGGAGTCGTCCAAATCCCTTCTAGAAGCGTTGCTAACATTTCATGCCCTATATGCAACGGGGATCTTTCCATGAACAGAAACAACTCACACTACTCGCAAGTAATTCGAAGTAGCGACCATCGCGAAGGAAACCTTTCTCCTCAAGACGATACAGAAGGAGTGAATATTGAAAGGCAAGCAGGAATTCCGCCAAACGACCCTTTCGTACATTCGATCACGGCCTCTTTGCGTGGATTGTCAACAGAGAATGGTAGTTCAGGTCTTCCGCTACAAGAGGGCTTTCACGAGAGTTTAGCACTTGGATGTCCTCAATCTTTAGCACGAGTTCAAACCCACTGGAATAAACTTTCAAAAACGCCGACTGAAGGACATGACGGAAATTGGGAACCTGACATTTGCCGAACTTGTGGTACGTTTTAATACTGAACATTGCGGCCATCGAGTCTCAAAGCTTCATAATATTCTCTGTCAGAAAATTGCACGTCTATTTTTGTGATTAACTAATTCAAGGCTAAAATTTCCTCTATTAAGTGAACCAGTGTATCGGCAGTATGATTGCCGTCTTTACTGGCACCAAAACACAAAAAGAAAATACGCATTCGAGTGAAACTCGTTTACCCGCAGTTTAAACGCCCAGTTTGCTGTTTTGTTAGTCAATTATGAAATACAAACTATGTCAGGGCTTTTATCCTGCATCCGTTCTTTCTGTTCCTTTAGGTAGGATGAAATCAAATCACGAATGTCTCCTCTGTCGTCTGGCGGTTTTCAAGAGGGGCATTCTTTCCATACGGGAACCAAGTTACAGCATCTACTTTATTCCGTGTGATAAGTTTCACTTGGTAAGCTGTTACGTTTGGCGTGTATATTCATTTAACGGTGGGATTAAATTGAATTAAAATAATATATCCCTCGTTTGTAGGTGTT
>OX393568.1:22676477-22688977 GCA_947652115.1 Blastomussa wellsi | reverse complement strand
TCTGTATAATTTGTAGCTTGTTAAAAGGAAAAATATGACAGCCAAAAATAACAATAGAATAAATAAAAATTACTGATTAAAAACAATTATTTTTAATTTGGTAATAGTAGTACATAACATTTCATATCCCCCATTTCCATGGATGTAACCTGTTCCTTGAAGCTAACAGTTTACTGGTTACTTTTTCAATTCCAAAGATACAAAGGTTACTGTTTTTTGCTGTTTAAAGGAGCTATATCATGAATCGTACACTTTGAAAAATTGTCATTTTCAATCTGTTTCGGTCTTTCCCATCCGCAGGCATCCTTGTTCCTTTTTGGTTTAGTATCATTCCTTTGGTGTTTTTCTTCCTAAGCAAACTGTTATTTTTACCTGTCCTAAATTTTAAGGGTAATTCAGGTTGTCAATGAAATAACCCAAAATATCAATGCATAGCTCCTTTAATATATTGGTTGTCAGCATTATTTAGTAACAACTATACGGTAATGTTTATTAAAACTACAACTGAAAAATGCAGTTGGTGATAGCATCGTTTTGTTCTTCATGGTTTGTAGTAGTGGCATTCGTCATCTCTGACTTTGGAATCTCTTCTGAAAGAATAATTATTATTATTATAACTTTATTATTAAAGTGTCAGTCCATAATAGCTCAGGGTAGTGCCCTCTTCTTATTGAGGACACTCCAAATGTAAACATAAAATGATTCTAAATTGACAATTTCTGATTATTTACAAGAGAAAGAAGAAAGAAAAAAATGGAAACGCTACGCTAAGGTGAAGCAGGATCACTAAAGAAAAGTAGATGTGAACCCTCAGTGCTCAAGGGGCTTAATGTAAATTTGTTTTTTGGAATGCTTTTTCCTGGAACAAAATGATAGCCAATTTGTTTTCAGAATACTCTGATTCTTTTGTTTTTGTGTCTTTAGAAATAATGAAACCAAACAACATGATCAAGGTACATGAAATATCTTTGATTCATAAAAAAACAGCCAGTAAATACCAAAGGCGGGCCAGCAGGCTGCTACCATTCGTGATATTTGGGATCTCATTTAGATTCATATGCAAGGTTGGATCCTGAAATAAGATACAATAAAGCAAATCATCCACTTTTATCTTACAACCTGATAGTCTACATTGTACAATAAAGCATTTAGTGTAAATCTTACCTCTTTTATAGCAGTACTTGCATACATCACAGTTCGACTGGATGCTTGAGTTAGCGCAATTGTGACAAGGAAGCTGCTGTTTCCTTCAACACGTGTGGCTTGAAACACAAGTTTACACTGAGGATTTGTGCTGAATGAGTTTCTCAGTGATGTATAGCTGAGGTTCTAAAGAAAGAGGTGGAATACAAAGGACAATGGATATGCATTTTTTTAGACTGTCATCATATGCATTTTTTAGATCATCATCATTATTATCACCATCACCATCACCACAACCATCATCATCACCATCACCATTATCACCATCATCATTATGTGAACAAAATGCTAGACCACAAAATGAGCCCTCAGTATGGATAACAATCTTATGCTAGAAATATAAGATTAACATTCTAACCACACAGGAAAATAAGACACTGCCAATTAACTATTTCAAACAAATTAAATTGCATAGTTGCCATTTAACAATAAGATTATGAGCTTGAGATTTCTATGGGGTGATAGTTGATGAGGCTGAAGGCTGAGAGCAAATAATCTAATTGTTTTAGTAAAAATCATAATAAACGAACCATGTGTTGGTGAAAAAGTTCAAAATCTTCCTGCGAAACTTCGCTAGGGTGCGAAGACGTTGCCATTTTGAAGACGACCTTCAACCACTGCACTCTAATGGCTGACAGTGTGCAGTAGCTCGGCCAATCAGATTGCGGCATTTGCATTAGTATACTAATAGATTTTTACAAATTGTAATTAGAGTACAAAAAAGTTCTCTCTTCTCTCTCCCCCAGCCTCTCACACGGGCATTATTAGGGGATTGCATTCCACTTGTCCCCACTAGTGAGGACAAGTGTAATGCAATCCCCTAATAATGCCTGCGTGGGAGGCTACTCTCTCCCCATGCTGAATACTGTTTTGTCTTGTTATTAAAAATAGAAAAGTGCACACAACACCTTTCGGCAACCACTTTTTAGCTTCCAGCCATCACTATTCTTAACAACAATCTCCACATCTTCTCCGCAAGTAACAGAAAAATCAAGAGATTCAATTGATGACATGAGCCTTCCTCCCCTCTCCTGTTCGTTTCTCATTAGGCGCTGTTGAGTGAAAAGAAAGTAAAGTAATTAAACAATACTATGACTTACAGGAAAAATTATGTAATACCTCCCTTCTCTCACAACAAGGCAAGGTAATAACAAATGGGGACTTTACCCACTTGGCTTCAGAAGGATTTGGATAGGTGTCAAATGTGACAAGTAGAGTTCAAATATCACTTTTCATGATTCCTTCCTTTAGTAATGTGATCATTTTATTTTACACTATCTAATTTGTGTCTGTGTACATATTTCTTATAAGAAACAAGAGTTTCTGAAGAGGTTTGGGTTTCATAGAAAAATTTACACATAAACTGATAAATTCATGTAAACTATCACAAAGATGTAAAAACAAGAGTTGTGGACCATTTATACTACACTAGATTTGTACATAAACTGTGCCAGTGTCTATTTTCTCGTGGGGCAAGCCTATCTAACTACAGTAGGGAAATTAAGCTTTAGTGATACAATTTTAACTACTTAAGGCCTACCAGAAATCGAGTGCAGTGTGAATGGATCATTATTGTTTGCACAGCTTTTCTTTTCTCAAAAGCTTACCTCAAAGGACCATTCACAATCATCAAAGCAGTACAGCCGCACAGCAAGGTCTTCTCCCACTTTTGTCTCATTGCAGAATGCCATAACTTTCATTCTTTTCAACACTGACAAAGAATGTTTATCACAGCACCCAACAACTGCAAATGTTGAGAGGTGATCTGTCTCAAAACGTACATGGTTACTTTTAGGAATAAACTCTTTTATTCCTTGCCCATCCACATCACTTACAGCAACCCATTTGTTGTTAAGCAACTCCTTCAAAATGACTTTCCATTTCTTACTTGAGAGCACCATATTTGCACCATGGGGTATCTGAACTTCAATTGGGCCATCCAACTTGGTACTTGAAAGAAACTTTATTATTGGGCTAAGGGGCAACTCACCATCTTCAAGAAAACCAGGCATATCCAGACAGTCTGATGTGGCTTGCAGAAATAGATCACTTGGCACATGTTGAAGGGTAGATTTATTGCTATCAAGAGTAATAACTTCAACCCCTGTCTTCTCAAATACTGCACGGCTGTGATTGCGTCGTACTGGATATTCTAAGTCTACTTTTTGGGCATCTGAAAGGAGTGCAATAGTACACAGATAAACATGAAATAACTGGACTAATTACGTACAATCATACAAAATAGCTGGTCCAAGAGGCAGGTTATAGGCGATGTAGTAAACCTCTTCACAAAGGAATGACAAAAGTAACGATGAGAATTGAAAATGTTCTTTTCATGCAGCCAAACTGAGAATACAGAGGAAAATATTGTATACAAAAGGATGAAATCACTGCGCAAAGCATTCATCAAACTACAGTTTAACTCACCTTTAGTTAATGTTTGAACAGTTTCTGTAGTTTCACTAGAGAGAAGCTTTTTCTGTGGTGGCATAAACTCCATTGTCTTGTGATTTGCAGGATCATTGCTGACTCCTTTGTTCCCATAAACCTTTATTCTTTGAACAATTAAACATATAACCAAGAGGAGAAGTGTAATTAAAAAAGCACCTGATCTACTGATTGGTGAGCTATTAGTTCTGAAAAAACTCATCAGATATCCTTGTTCTTGGTTAACTTGACTAGGTTGCACGAGTGTAAATATAGGAGAAACTTCTGCAAATAACATGCCTTTTCTGATACAATTTTTTATCTTCTGGCTGTCACTATGGCTACAACACCAAAAGCATTCCTCACAGTTGCTTGATTGGTCATTAAAGTAGAAGCCTGGCTTGCATCCACCACAAACGGTATCAAATTTGGCAGAACAATTGACAAGAACGTCTTGCCCAGATGAACAAGTTTTGCAAGACTGCAGGATTCCTTGTTTATTAATAAATGTTTTGCCAAAAGTAGAACGCTTGCACCTGGGAACTACATCATCATAGATAAACCCTCCACAAGGCTTGGTAAGGCCAAATCCATTAGAACAAACTGGACAGGGCAAACAGCTGTACTTGCCATTATCCTTTTTAACTGTCACCTCATCATACCAGCACTTGGTCATACAGGGTTTGTTCTTGTGGTAACTGCATGCTTGAGTGTGAGGCATGCCTTGACTAATACACTGTGGAATAACAACATCTGTGCCATCCAGACAACAGCCTGAGCAAGGAAGGCATTTGGACAACGTTTGATTACGGTAATAACCATTTGGGCAAGGCTTACAGCTACAGCGTGTGTCAGATTTTTTTGTGCATTTTGCAACATTGACTTCGTCTGGCATACATGTTGAGCAACGCTTGCACATCTCTGAGGAGAATGAATCAGAATAATGCTCTGCCATGCAAACCTGACACTTGATTGAGGCATTGTATGGTACTGTGCCACCACAAGGGGCCGTTGCACCTGATCCTGGAGGGCAGTCTGGGCATTTCAAACAGGTAATGTTACCATCTGGAAATGCCATTGCGATTTGGGCTTCCTTGCAAACCAGACCAGCCAGGGTTTGATTGACCTGTAAAATAGCATCATTTGGATACGTTAAAACTTGCAGCAAAAGGCTGACGTTTGTCTGTATATTCTTACAAACGGTATTTAAGCTACTTGGGTATTACCTTGGAATGGAGATAGTTGGGAAGACAGCAAAATAGTCGCACTCAAATAAACATATTTTAAAAACCTCAGTTAAAAATAAGACATCCTCTGTTTCGTTGGCATGCAATTGTTCACCTTAACGTCTTGGTAAAGAAATACAACGACAAAAAACTTACCAAGAAAAGGAAGAAAATACAGGTTTCGATTTGAGAAATCCTCATTCCTCTGCTTTCGACAGTCGCTGTTTTCAAACGAAAAAAGGGATAATAATAGAGATGGTACCATTAGATAACGCAAATCGAAATATGTCTAGTAGTTTGACTAACAATTACAACCCAAACGCTCCTGCTAAAGGAAAGTTATTTCCCTGAAGGTACACGTTTGACTATTTCATGAAGGAAGTAAACCGACTTGTACGATTTGCGCCCTTTATTCTAAACAATCCAGCCATACAGATTCATCATCCGCTTTCGTTTTCGTGGGGGTTTCCCATGGACGTGTGGACCAATCCGCAAGGTTGTTTTAAATAAACCAAACAACGTCGCCCAATGATATAGCGGCTAGATTTATGTTCGTTTAGTCTAGTGTTTGCGTTCTGTTCACACGTAAACATTTCAAGGTCATACGAAAGTCGCTCTATTATATAGTTCTCTTTCATTTTTCGTTTTCGTGGGGGTTTCCCATGGACGTGTGAACCAATCCACAAGGTTGTTTTAAATAAACCAAACAACGTCGCCCAATCAAATATTGAATTAGTTCTTTTTCACATAATTGTTTTAGTATAAATACCGCATGTTTAGAAAACACACCGCAGTTTAATAGAGAATACGTCGGATCGAACACAGCTAAGTAAGTCGAAATGGATACAGAAGAAAGAACTCACGATACGGTAATTAGAGGCATTCAATATATTACGCTTGTCTTTTACTATGCTTAAGGTGTTCTTCAGTTTAGATTTTAGCATGAAGTTGCAAATGCCAACCAACAAGGGGAATATACCGCTTTCACTTTCGGTTACTAAATACTAAGAAACGACGAAAGCCGTTTTCCATTTGTCCGAATACATATGTTCCTGTACCTAATATCCTCCCAGAGGGTCGGTTTCCTTTTGTACATGATACTGTGTTGGTTTGTCAGCTTTGTGCAAAGAATGATGCTGTAAAACGAATCGAACACGGAAGTCGACTTTAAGACTTGCCGCCTTATTCGCTTCAATGCCAGGAAAGAAATTAAGTTTCTTAAAAATAGTTTGTCTCTGTTTTAGACGGAAGAAGGAGTACCAAACGATGCAAGTGGAGTATCTGATAGCAGAGAAACACTCCCACGGCAAGAACTGTTCGCGATAGGAGGAGAAAGCGAAGGCGAGCCATCGAACCTACTTGCTGAAGATGAGAGTAAACCTCGAGTCGATCAAAGAGCTTCATCTGCCCAACCCCGATCACAGTCCCACGAAACGACCACAAGGGAGACCTGCGAATGCAACACTGCCAAACCTGTTGTGGCTAGTCTGAATGGTGTTAAGTGCATTAATTGTGGCAAGGTGATAATGAACTTGGCAGTTGAAGAGTCAGAAAAAACGTCTGCTTGTGAAAGCGCACCATGCAGTTCGGCGTTTTCAGAGACAATTGTAACTGGGCTGGTTCCTGAAACACCCCAGCCTTCTGTTGATGATAATCAAATGACAAGAGATATTGAACTTATAAATCAACGCACTGCCCCTGAAATAGCATCAGACAAAAGTAAAATTCCTGTTGAAAGTAAGTATATCTTGTTTACCTCGTACTTGTTTGTAAAGTTGTCAACGATAAGATACGATAAGGTAGTAAGTTCACTTCGTGCTTGTTGGATAGTTTTTCCAGGGGCATAAACGCTCATTGTAATTAATCTTTGATATGTCAACTTAAAGAGAAATAGTTACGGTTTTAAGTTAATTTAAAACAGGAAGTAACACAAATTCTTCAATGCAGGTCTTTTTGTTGCAAGATTTGTTAAAGTAGTAAAGTGCCATGATTTATCAAGACGTTGGTATCGCACCATGAAATCAAAGATGTTCTTTTTAACAAAATAAGCTAAGATTGTCAATTAGCGGCGTTTTAGGCTGCTTATAAAAGCGACACACTAGCTTTTTCAATTCGAGAAAGGGATAATTAGAGGGACTCAAACTTTTCTGAAAGGTTTGCCTCATAGCGGCAATTTCTGCACTGACGTGGAGTGGTGTACAAAACCATGTCTAACTTGAGGTTTATAGCTATACATATATAATGAATGCTGCCTTATAAATCTAGAGTTCTAGCTGTCAAATTAATGCAGACTTACACAGTCTCTGTCACAACTTCATCTCCCATTTGCAGATTATTCAGATACTTCAGTGGAAATACCATGTACATGTTCCACGTTCACTCTTTTCATCTTAAAGCAAACGCATCAAGAAAGAAATGAACAGCAATTTTCAGTATACTTTACAGAGGATTTTCCTGAGGTAAAGTTGACATTTTACATACATAATTAACAAAAAAACAGCCTGACGTACGTGTTTGTTGCTCAAACTTACACAACTTTGGCCCATTATTTTAATAATTTACTATCTTATCTAAAACTGAACTGTTAATTAACATGAATTGTAATTGTCAATTTATGGCGATAGTTAGTGCACCCACATTAATTTGAATAATATTTAATTTAAACAATTCTTGATGGGTTTAGTAAAATAACTAGCACTAAATGGAATGAGGATAAAATGAGCATGTAGGTATTGGTTGCCTTGCAATCCTTGTATAGTAGAAAATGGAGTGTCTTGCTGTTTGATGTACCATTAGTACTATCCAAGCATAAAGGCTGATTTCTAATGCACAGAGGGGGTAAGTTTCTAAAGAAACTGTGGTGCTGCGTCAGGTGGGAAGTATAACAATATAATTTGGTTTTATCAACTGGGTTGATAATGTGAATTGGCCACCGTAAAGAGATTCAAAAGCTGACGTTTCAAGCGTTAGCCCTTCGTCCTCCAACGAAGGGCTAACACTCGAAACATCAGCTTTTGAATCTCTTTACGAATGGCCAATTCACATTATCAACCCAGTTGATAAAACCAAATTATATTGATTTCTAATGCACCTATCAATGTTAAGCCGGTGGGGGGAGAGGCCGGGCATAGGTGGGGGATTTGACAGTACAGTAATAGCCCGCGTATAAGAACCTGAATTTTTCAATTTAGCCTACATAGGTTCTTATATAAATGGTACTTAAAGCAAATTTAGGCTACCAAGGTTCTTAAAATAGGTTCTTATATTTTCATATGAATTTCATCTGAATATACTATATATATTATAAATATCATCTCATAAAGCGCTTTTGTTCCATTGGGAATTTTTATAGAATGACAATGTAGTTTTGTAGGCTTAGGTTTTTGTTGTTATTTTTTATTATGTAAAGCGCTTTTGGACCATTGGGAATTAGCGCTCTATAAATATTGTATATTATTATTATTATTATTATAATACATTATAAATAATTTATTTTTACCATAGAGCAATGCCTATAGGCAGTTCAGTGAAGGTACAGTATATGTCCTTAACAAAACATAACAATATTTGATATTTTACATTTAATATTTTGTGATTCAGAGTTGGAGATGGTCAGAAAGCTTTCTTTGATACTGTAGTAGAGTACAGTACTTGCAAATACTTGTGGAATTATTTGAATAGCAAACACAACAGACATCCAACATGGTACTTAAGCTTAAAAGAAAAAAAGTTATGTCAAGTTACTTTTAAATAGATGATGTTCTTAATTCAGCAGTTTCTACATGTACAATTTTACAGCAACCCCACTAATAAGAACCTAACTTAAAATTTTAGCCTTAATAGGTTCTTATGTGGAGGGGGCTTAAAATGAAAATTTTAGCCTAACAGGTTCTTAAAACCCAGGTTCTTATACGCGGGCTATTACTGTAGTTATCGTCCCGTAGTGGGGACTTTTGACCATTTTAATGGCCTTTCTAGCAACATTTGATTGACTTTTAGTTACCCGTATTTACCCGTGTATTAGTCGACCTCGTGTATAAGTCGACCCCCCAACTTTGGGGCCAAAACCTAAATTTTCTTCATTTTATTGGAAAACTTAAATATATCGTATTTCTTAGAATTATTGTTCAGTTAAGTACTATGGATATATGAAACAATCACAGCAAGTTTCAATGTGAAGTTTTAATATTCTTGCATGTCCGCAATCGTTTTAACAACACATGTACATGTGGGCATTTTGTCCATAACGTTTGAAACAGGCTTACAAAATCAAACATACTAATTGCAGACAAACCTTTCTAACTGTTGAAGTTGAAAAAGCACCAAAGGTCTTAAATCTTTGAGAACGATCGATAAACAGCGTGTTTAGATAACTTGGTAACTAAGCTACAAAATCGTAACTGATGACTGCACGTGCTTACATCATGCCAGGTTACCAAGCAGGGAGTTCGAAGCGAGAAAGATGTTTTTCCTCAGCAGATATACGGCTTTATTTTGCAGGAAATGTCAGTTCTTTATTCCGAAATTGTGCCAGGAGTATCTTCAACCCTCAGGTCTACATAAAGCAGATAAATTTTAAAGCATTTCAACTTGAACTGCTAATTTAGACGCAGACCGCTAAACGAAGGACTTCGCGTTTTGTATCATTGTTTGCGATATTTTACGTAAGATTATAGACACAATTGTTATGCTAATTGTGCCGAATCTATTTTACTGGTGCTGGGGTTTTAGTTTTTGACCCATGTAGTCGAGGGCGATTTTTTGGACTGATTTTTAGGTCGTGAAAGGTCGACTTATACACGAGTAAATACGGTATTTTGACAATCCACAAATACCCTGGGGTAGGGCATTTGAACAGAAAATCTCAGCTCAATTCAAATGCCCTGGCTATGCCCAGCCTCTCCCCCAGCGGCTTAACATTGATAGGTGCATAATGATAAAACTGCAGGAAAATTTCAAGAACATGAATGTCAGTCCGAACTGTGGTTTGAAATGGAAAGTTGTGATAAATAGAAACTGAACGACTTTAAATAAAGTGCCTGGGAGTATTTACAGCGCAACATGCCGTAGTTGAAAGTTGTGATAAATAGGAACAATGAACGACTTTAAATGGGAGTATTTACAGCGCACCACGTTGTAGTGTGGCCACCCAACGAAGTTTTTTGACAAGGTAGCCAATCAGAGAGCACGAATTTGTTTGAGTTGTCCCACCTCCTTGACAAGTTTCGTAACAACAGCTTTGAACATTGCAAGGAGGCGGGAGAGCTCAAACAAATTCACGCCCTCTGATTGGCTAATTATAACTTGTCAAAAATGTTTGTTGGGTGGCCACACTAAGGCGTGCCGTGCTGTAACTTAATAAAAACTGACTGGGACACTATTTACATATATAAAATATACCATAGCTACATATCATTAAAATTATTTACAACTGAATTAGAAACTCTAAATAATTAAATGAAATATGTGAACTTTGTGAGTAGAAGAGCCGGAGGTAATCGAATAACACCTGATCATTCAGCGTTTTATTTTCCTATTTTAAGCTCCCAACGGCAAAAACAACAGTTTGCACGTTGCTTCCTCATCGCTGAAGTCGAGATTTCGAAATGTCTGGAAGACTCAGCTCCGACTTGGCATTTTTGGATTGCCACAAGCCAGACAAATACCACTTTTGAATTGCCACAAGCCAGACAAATACCACTTTTGCATTGCCACAAGCTCGAGACCACACAACAACAAGAAAAGTACACAACCCGAAACAAGATCTGCAGCTCCACCCGAACGGGGGTGACCTGTCGGTACTTCTGCCGCCAACAGACAAGATCGTGTGGGAATGGTGGACCAAAAAATGCCATGCCATTGGCAACGATTCTTCGAAATACGAACCACAAGAAGTGCCAGAAATCGCCCAACAGCGGCAAATATCCGCGCTTTCGACAAGAAACCGAGAGAAAGTTCTTGACGAGCTTCGGTACGCCCGCACAGCCGAGGAGTGGAAACGAGCCCACTGGGAAAGAGAAGAAAATCGGCGCAAAAAAGAGGAAGAAAAAACAGATTAGCCAAGCGGAAATAGAGGCCCTTCGTTTGTACGCCGAGACAAAGAAAAATATCGAAAAAAAAACCCGGGAGACCCGCAAAAAAATCTTCGGCGTTCTTACGAAGGACACAAAAAAGTCTTGGAGCTGGCCGCAAACAAAAAATGGAAAGTTCTTGGTTTTCGCGCGAAAGAAGAGCAATATTGGGTTGTCTTGCAGGAGTATCCTCCTCGCAACGAAGAAGCAGCCGGGACAAACCCCAAACCCACCACCAATGGGGAAGAACCTCGCAACGACGAAGATAAAAACGCACTTGCAGAAGTAGCAGAAGCATTCGGGGAACCAAGTTCTTAGGGGTGTGTTTCTGTTTGGGCGACAAAATGTCTGCAAAAAATCCTCCACGAATGCGCGGCCTTCTTCCGCAAGGAGGAAGACAAATTTGGTCGGAAACTTTTCTGGCTTGTGGCTTTCAACGGTGTCGACAAGCTTGGTGGGTTGGTGTTGCAAATCAAACCCCCGAAAACCTTCCAGTCCAACGAGGGCACAAAAATTGTGTGGAACCCAATACAAGTTTTCGAAGCCCCAGACCCTGGTCGACTCCCAATCTTGCAGGCTCTTGGGGCGAAATGAGAATAATACGACAAACTTCGTGCAGATCTCGCCAAAATCAATTTCCGAAAAGTTTCTGCGCCAGCAAACAAAGACACGAAAAAAAACAACAGACTTGCTGGCAGGAGAGTACATAGCCAAACGTTTCGCAGCGACAACCTTCCGAAAATCTCCGCGGACCATTCTATTCCTGCTCCCGCTCAGGGAAGACGGGGAACTGAAAACAGACGAAGAAACCCCGACGCACGGGTACTTCCTGGAAAGAGAGATCGAGGCAATGGGAGGCCTCCACGCGCTAGAAAAAAGAAAAACCCCATTGCATTGCCGGCTTGGGGAGGAGAAAACGACACCGAGCAAGAAAAAAGGCTGCCGTGTTGCCCTGGTGTAGACCGGACAAACCATTCTATATCACAACAACCAATCCACCTTTGGTGCAGAAAACAAAACTCCCCCGGCAAGCAACAACAAAAAGCTCTCCCAGTCCCCAGTCCAACCATTTTTCTGCAGTCTTTGCATCGATATGTCCGACAATGTTGGCTGGATTGTCTTCCATCGAGGTGCAGAACTTGCGAAGAGCTCTCCAATCCTTCCAGCAGACTTTGTCTTCTTGCTGCTGCTCGTACTCTTTCTTTCGGGCATGGAATTGGTGGAAAGGAAAAAGCGGCACACAACCAGGTGGTAGAACCACAAGATCCATTGTTCTTTGTATAGTATATTGCATGTTTCCAATTGCGAGCACTTTCTAGTCCATTGGCCGCAAAACTTTCTTCCCAGACTTCTGGGTGGTCTTTGCAAGATCTGCTGCTGCTCTACATGTGGTGGTTGGTGCTGCAGTGTTTTCTGCAGGGCTTGCGCTCTGTGCAGTGCTTGCAGCCTGCCACCCAAGATATTTCGGTCGCAGTGTTGTGTACAGAAGAAGGAGGGCAGAACCAATCCCACCAACCTGCACAACACCCCGCACAGCAGACGTTGTGGCATTGGCTGCGCCCACTATTCTGTC
>OX393568.1:22550364-22676277 GCA_947652115.1 Blastomussa wellsi | reverse complement strand
CCTTGGGTGCTAGTTTTCCTCTTGCAGTGACAATTTCTCAAATTTCTTCGGGGGAAAGCGCTTTTGCTGGCGGCATTGCAGATATTTTTTTGCAGTTTTGTACTTTGGCACCGCCTCCAAATTGGTGTCTATGGTATCCCTGGTGTATCTGTGCATTGTTGTATATTCCCTAGCAATTTCTCAACAATTTCTCAGCAAGTTCTCAACAATACTAACAAACAATATACAAGCAATGCTTGTACAATATACAGCAATGCCTGTACAATATACAAAAATGCCTGTACAATATACAGCAACGCACAGCATATCTTGGGTGGAAGGCTGCAAGCACTGCACAGAGCGCAAGCCCTGCAGAAAACACTGCAGCACCAACCACCACATGTAGAGCAGCAGCAGATCTTGCAAAGACCACCCAGAAGTCTGGGAAGAAAGTTTTGCGGCCATCGGAAACATGCAATATACTATACAAAGAACAATGGATCTTGTGGTTCTACCACCTGGTTGTGTGCCACATTTTCCTTTCCACCAATTCCATGCCCGAAAGAAAGAGTACGAGCAGCAGCGAGAAGACAAAGTCTGCTGGAAGGATTGGAGAGCTCTTCGCAAGTTCTGCACCTCGATGGAAGACAATCCAGCCAACATTGTTGGACATATCGATGTAAAGACTGCAGAAAAATGGTTGGACTGGGAGAGCTTTTTGTTGTTGCTTGCCGGGGGAGTTTTGTTTTCTGCACCAAAGGTGGATTTGTTGTTGTGATATAGAATGGTTTGTCCGGTCTACGCCAGAGCAACATGGCGGCCTTTTGTCTTGCTCGGTGTCGTTTTCTCCTCCCCAAGCCGGCAATGCAATGGGGTTTTTCTTTTTTCTATCCTGTGGAGGCCTCCAATTGCCTCGATCTCTCTTTCCAGGAAGTACCTGTGCGTTTCTTCGTCTGTTTTCGGTTCCCCGTCTTCCCTGAGCGGGAGCAGGAATAGAATGGTCTGTGGAGATTTTCGGAAGGTTGTCACTGCGAAACGTTTGGCTATGTACTCTCCTGCCAGCAAGTCTGTTGTTTTTTTCGTGTCTTTGTTTGCTGGCGCAGAAACTTTCGGAAATTGGTTTTGGCGAGATCTGTGCGAAGTTTGTCGTATTATTCGTATTTCGCCCCAAGAGCCTGCAAGATTGGGAGTCGACCAGGGTCTGGGGCTTCGAGAACTTGTATTGGGTTCCACATGATTTTTGTGTCCTCGTTGGACTGGAAGGTTTTCGGGGGTTCGATTTGCAACACCAACCCACCAAGCTTGTTGACACCATTGAAAGCCACAAGCCAGAAAAGTTTCCGACCAAATTTGTCTTCCTCCTTGTGGAAGAAGGCCGCGCATTCGTGGAGGATTTTTCGCAGACCTTTTGTCGCCCAAACAGAAACACACCCCGAAGAACTTGGTTCCCCGAATGCTTCTGCTACTTCTGCAAGTGCGTTTTTGTCTTCGTCGTTGCGAGGTTCTTCCCCATTGGTGGTGGGTTCGGGGTTTGTCCCGGCTGCTTCTTCGTTGCGAGGAGGATACTCCTGCAAGACAACCCGATATTGCTCTTCTTTCGCGCAAAAACCAAGAACTTTCCATTTTTTGTTTGAGGCCAGCTCCGAGACTTTTTTGTCTCCTTCGTAAGAGCGCCGAAGATTTTTTTGCGGGTCTCCCGGCTTTTTGTTTCGATTTTTTCTTTGTCTCCGCGTACAAACGAAGGGCCTCTATTTCCGCTTGGCGAATCTTTGTTTTTTCTTCCTCTTTTCTGCGCCAATTTTCTTCTCTTTCCCAGTGGGCTCGTTTCTACTCCTCGGCTGTGCGGGCGTACCGAAGCTCGTCGGGAACTTTCTCTCGGTTTCTTGTCGAAAGCGCAGATATTTGACGCTGTTGGGCGATTTCTGGCACTTCTTGTGGTTCGTATTTAGAAGAATCGTTGCCGATGGCGTGGCATTTTTTGGTCCACCATTCCCACACGATCTTGTCTGTTGGCGGCAGAAGTACCGACAGGTCACCCCCGTTCGGGTGGAGCTGTAGTTCTTGTTTCGGGTTGTGTACTTTTCTTGTTGTTGTGTGGTCTCGAGCTTGTGGCAATGCAAAAGTGGTATTTGTCTGGCTTGTGGCAATGCAAAAGTGGTATTTGTCTGGCTTGTGGCAATCCAAAAATGTTATTTGTCTGGTTTGTGGCAATGCAAAAGTGGTATTTGTCTTGCTTGGGGCAAGAAAAAAGTTGCCGAAAATTTGGTTGAGGAAAAAAAATGCGCTCTCCTAGTGCTCCCGCCGCAAGAAAGACATAGAAGGTAATCGCACAAAACTCCAACGCCAAGCCAGGGGGGTTGTCCTTCCTTAAGTAGTATAGAGACATTTCGAAATCTCGACTTCAGCGATGAGGAAGAAATGTGCAAACTGTTGTTTTTGCCATTGGGAGCTTTAAAATAGGAAAATAAAACGCTGAATGATCAGGTGTTATTCGTTTACCTTAGCCAACGTGAAGCCAGGGGGTTGTCCTTCCTTAGTAGTATAGCCGGAGGTAATCGAATACACACCTGATCATTCAGCGTTTTATTTTCCTATTTTAAAGCTCCCAACGGCACAGTTTTGTTTGCATATTTGCTTCCTCATTTGTTGAAGTTAGATTTCGCTTGACCCGCGGACGACTCAGCTCCGACAAATGGAGCTGAGTCTTCCAGACATTTTGAAATCTCGACTTCAGCGATGAGGAAGCAACGTGCAAACTGTTGTTTTTGCCGTTGGGAGCTTTAAAATAGGAAAATAAAACGCTGAATGATCAGGTGTTATTCGATTACCTCCAGCTATACTACTTTGTGTGATTTCAACTTATAAGAGATGCAATATTTAACAAGTGGTTGGTTCATGCCTTAGCATGCACCTTCAATTTACGGTGCACACAGGAAGTCTGGAAAGCATGAAAGGAGCATAAGAGTTGCTCGAGGCGATAGCTGAGGCGATAGCCAAGACCAACTCGGGCTTCCTGAGTGCTCCCCAAACTTACCAAGCGCACCATAACTCGCTGGTGCACAGCTCAAAGCATGAACCAATTGTGTTATAATATTGCTGAAGGAAATGTACATCAAAAAACCTGTGCACAAAAAGAGAAATTAGGGCAAAGCAATTTGCTCACAATGTCAGTTTGCTCCATTGGATTATAGAGCATGCTTACGAATACTGAATTGATTCCATGGCTCTGCTAGCTATGTTATTTAAATATCTGATTATATAATTTAAAGTTTATAGCGACCTAGTAGCAGATGTCACATAAAAACCACCTTGTTTTTTTCCTGATTTATACTTTTTATAAATGTTATTGTAAGTTCAAGTTTACTCTTGATACAATTTGGTATTTTCCATTGTTTCATAATTCATTCTCATATTTTATCATACACCAAGACAAAGAAAAATGTCAAATTGTCACAAAGGTAATATTGAACCACACAAAACACTTTCTATAGTAGGTCACATGAAATAAAGAAATCCCATTTCCTCTCATTTCTAGAGGATAGCACCATGGATCAAACAAATGGAAGTACGATATGGGATGAAGCTTGTCTCATTTGGTGATGAGCACTTGTCACAGAAAGAAAATCTACACCTGCACCAGATTTGTCTTGAAGATGGTGTTACTGTGACATTTGAGCTGGTGAAAAAAATACACCGAAAGTTCAGAATTAGAGATACCCAAGCAACCTACAAAGTGAGTAAATAATAATGTTTGTTTGTTACAGAATACTCTGTAAACTATGTAACCTTCAGGAGCAAGACAACAACACCAACAAGGTTTATTTGTACTGGAAAAAGGTAACTAACTTATTAGGAGGATCAATAAGATCAGGATTATTAATACTTGTCTGATTATCCCTTACTTTAGGTACTAAAAATGTTATTAATATATAATATATAATATAACAATAGAGTTGTTGTTCGCGGGCGTAAATATGTTTTTGGCCCGACTCAGACTCTTTTTAGCCCAGGCGAGAGCTAAAATGAGCTCTGAGGAGGGCCAAAAACATATTTACGCCCAAGAACATCAACTCTATTACCATTTCAGAGGGCATTGAGAACAGCAATCAAAGACAGTAAGCGATATCTTGAACACTGCCGGCAGTTAGTCGGCATTTTGATCAAAAATCAGGCTAAAGATATTTTCAAACCTTGCCAGAAAACCTCAAAATTCAATCATGTTTAACACTTAGAACAAAATTTGCTCTAAGTTTTCTTGAAATTACACATACAGAATTCTATAGACAGCAGAGAAATATATATTTAGCGTTGTTAAAATGAATTGTGCAGCAAACTAAACTGAACTGGCAGTTTGGCATTGAATGAGTTTCGCTCGATAAAAACAAACTTATGTTCACTTCAGTTTGGCTGCCTGGATTCTTCATAAATAAATTCCTCTTCATCCAGCTGAGAAGAGTGAAAATTTGCTTAATTGTTAGGCATTTAAGCCGTTTAGTCCTTATAGAGCTAGAGAACAGCACAGATGGAAAAGCCTCAACTGAGTCAGACACAGCTTGAAGAGTTGCTTGCGAGCAAGAAAATGGTGCGAACAGTTGAATGGTTTTCAATTCTGATTGGCTGGCGTCTTCACTTTCTTGTTTCTGATTGGTCCACGCGGCAGGCTAAGCTGAATTCTCCATTTTAGCCCGTAAAATATGCCACAATGCCCGATGAAATGATTATTTATTGTTAAGTACAATACAGTTATTCAAACACACTTTATATGTACTGATAATAATAATACCGGTAATAATACTACTAATAATAGGAATAGTAATAATAATAATAATAATAATAATAATAATAATAATAATAATAATCAAAGTCCATCAAAGTTCTTACATACAAATTAATCCTTACAATCCTTATAAAACAGGTTCCCTTGCATCGCATTATATCGCTATGCCAGAACAGAATTCCTGGGGCTGTAGTGCAAGTGTGCGTAGAATCTCTCTGTGAACCAGGAGAAGTTTGTCAGGACCATTTACGCATGACATTGGAATACGGACAGACCAATCGGAAAATGATAATACCAATCTGGGTAAATTCTATCCATAATATATCAATAAAAAATACAAATACAGTAGATTTTTTCTGCATCCTGTACTAATTGCATTGTCTTTACAAGGATCTCTTTGATTGTTAAATATGCTATAAATGTGAATCTTTATAAAACTGTTTGAAGTTTTGTTGTCAAGATTCATGATGTTGTTGTGAGTCATAGAATGCCAATGCCAAAGGTAATTACGTCTAAAGGCACTATCAGGCACTTTGAAAACATTTCTGTTGTTACCATTTGTTATTTTGATGGTTATGTAAAAATATTTGTAACCAGAAAGAACAACGATACTTAATTTTCTACTTAATTTTCCTCTCCTGTTTTAAGTCTTCAGGACAGCCTTAATTCAAGACCAATGCTTTGACATTTTTTATTTGGTAAGTTAGGGAAAATAGATTTACAGTAATACAGAATCTTCTAACTTTGCATTACGCGTTTGCGTATATCATTTAACAAGACCAGGAATCAAACATCAACAATTGACTTACTTGACCCAAAGGGGGGAAATTAAAAGGCCCAGAGCAACCGGGAAAACATGAAAACATGATTTGCTTTAATTTCAACCACCAGACCATGTCTTACCTTCGCCCATCTCTTTGTGTAACCAAACAGAATACAGTACCAATTTGTGGTTTTATTATCTTGTCCCATCCATTAACTGATTTCCAATCTTGTTTTAGTAGTGAAGTCTTTGTTATGTACTGTTGCAAAATGACTGTAAAACTAGGTGTGACCTGCATGAATTATGTGTATAATGAATGTTTTCATTTTAATTTCTGTCAGCTGCTGTTCAAGCATATTCACTGGAAATATCTGGCTGATGGAAACAGCTTGTACCAACTTAAAAGTACAATTACTGGTAAAATACCTCCATGAGCGATGGTCACCTTGGCTGCGCCTTGTTGACTATTAGCTCATGGAAAGCGCGGGCTCATAGTCTAATTGTTAAATAATAAACATTAATGTCTGCATCATTGATATGCAACAAAAAAAGTACAAAAAAAAGTAACAAAAAAATTAACAAAGTACCAGGTACTAGATAAGTTTGATTCTTTTAGGTAACCTTCACTTCAGTTCAAGCCAAACCTCACTTTTAATTACTTGGTCTTGCCTTGATAGTTATTAAGGCAGCAAACTAGTGCATTTTAATTATTTCTTTATGCTTGACGAACAAAGAAAAAATGTGACTGCTGGTGGTGTGTGTTAATAGGCAGTCAAATGCAGATAAAGTTATTAATATGCAATTTAAAAGCCCCCCCCAAAAAATTGAACACTTACTTGCTTACTGCTCGTAGAATAAGTAGACTGAAGTATCAAATTCCTCTACGAGAATGGGGTGAAGATTACCTGCCATTACATTTTATTAAAGATGCTATAATTATGCAACCATGATGTTCGATGACTGAAAAAGTCATAATAATTAACTCTGAAAATGCCTTTTTCAGAATTCCACAACTTTGGGGGCATGTTTTTCAGGCATGGCATCTGAAATTGCATGTTTAAAGCCCCATGCATGTGCTCCATACATTCTTGTTATTGTCACTGAAAAAACCTTTTAGGGAGTGTCATTAACGTTTGCATTGTACTACCCTGGTGATTGAAGGGACATGCTGGTCTTAAAACAGCTCCATATAGACCCTAGATGCAAAAATCGCTGCCAGTTTAAAATTATTTTGTATATATTTAAATTAGCCCCACTAACCTCATTTTTGAGCTAGTAAGTCAAAATAATTTTTACTCTCAAATGCAGTTAGTGAAGCTAATTTAAACATATACAAAAGAATTCTAAATTAGCAGACATTTATGCATAGGGTCTATTACACTGTGGAATTCTTAATAGGGTCCTCTGAAGGCATGTAATGGTTTATAGCCCTTGCATTTTGATGAATAGTTCATACTTTCACAGTACAGTTTTTATCAGTTGAATGTAACACAAGAATGCTAATTCATTGGCAAACATATAAGGATGACCATTACAACATTACAGGTTACTGTAGCAACAATATAACCTGTACAAAACCCTTACTTCAGCTGTGTGCATTTTTAACTAAAAACAATCTTGAAAACTCCAATTTTTTATCAAATAAGGATTTGAATTTTAAAAAGTTTGAAGAAGTTTAGACTTCAGAGCTAACTTAATATTAAGGTAGGTTTAAAAACAATTACAGAACTATAACTAAACAGAATGTTAAAATGAGTATTCCAGTCATTGTGACAATAAGCTAAAGTGATGGTCATCAAATTCATTTTTGAGTTGTAAGCACTTGAACTAAAATATGAAGGGTGTACCTAACAGGTTATATCAGATAGTCCACGGCCCAAGCATATTCAATTGTTTTTAATTTTTGTAAGTCACTATTTCTTTAGCACCAACTTGTATTGGATGGTAGTATCAAATCACCAAAATGCAAAGGCTGTTTACCATTACAAGCCACATACTGGTTGACACACCAGGCACGCCTTGTCAGTAACAATTTAACCAGAGATGCAAAAAAAAAAAATAGCCAAGTGTGTTCCTTTAAAATTGCTTGTAAAAATATTAACTAAAGATGGATTCCACTCAAAGTTCAAGCAATACAGTGTATGTGCAAAAACTAAATACTAAAAATCTAATCATAGCATGATAACATTTTGTGTACTATTTGAAGCATCTCACTTAGTTAATTTCTCTAAGCGACCCCACATATAATTTCCCAAGCATTCTTGAGAAAGGTGTTGCAAAACCTTATAAAAATGTTTACAATGCTTATCTTGCTTTGAACAGAGGTAAGACATGTGTTTCCAATCGATTAAAGTATGGATAACTTCACATTCAATTTTCTCTGACAGGGTCAGCTTGAGAGCTAAAGCCTTGATAAGGTCTTCTTGCCAGTATTCAAAATGTTACACAATATTGTTATGAGGTCTTTTTGGTAACTGTATTTCAACCTGTATTGCTTGAATGTTCAGCGGAAACCTTCTTAATTGTTACATGTGACAAAATTGTGTTAATGTGTGTACCAGGCTTTATGCTGTCAGTATATTGAAGTGCAAATGTAATGTATGATGTATGTCTAGTGCTTTAAATAGTGTATTGGTAATAATGTGTTGAAGGGTTAAGAAAAGATGTACAGGTTTAGGCTTTGTACTCTGACAGCGGCATAAATACACACAACATTATAAATATGTGTACAGCAACATTTTCACATAGGGTCAAATGCTTACCTGCATATATGTAACAGCTTTCAATCACGAATAAAGCAGAGCAATGAAAGGTTAACAGTCAAACAGTACTCTTAGTTTTAGTTAGGAAAAAAGGAACTAGTTGGTTTTGTTATGTGCAGGGAAATGTCATGTATTTGTGTAATTTAATTGTATACACAAGTGTAGGTTGTAAATAGTTTATTAGAGACATTAGCATATATGTACAGTGCTGTGCACTGCATTGTTGTCTCTCGGCATCTATTGGCACTTGGCATCTTTTGAGAACTTTCTAATGACTCTTTTTTAATTTGAATCAGCCAATTTATAAACTGCAAACACTGTGAGAAAAATTGTAAATAACTACTTTGATTGGCCATTTGAAACAGAAGCCATCAAAAAACGTACAAAGTGTCACCTGTGCAGCATGCAGCACAGGTCCAAATGTAATTTTCTGTTGATTTGTGGTTCATTTCCATTTCATACAACCAAAGCAAGTGATAATACTATAGCAGTTCTCTGACTCCAGATCAATTGCATGCATTGTTATGTAACTATTCAAAAGTCCTCACTTGCATTCAAATGGAATTTTTAGATACTTTTAGGCAGATTTACTTTCATGTATCTCACTTTTAGAGTGAACGTTTTTGAAATTATGATATTCCTTATTGGGAATCTTAGATGGCCAGGTCTGAATATTTCATAATAGGGCAAGGGGGGGTATTTTGCCAAAAACAATCTTCTTGGAGGTCTTTCAAATGTGAATGAACCTGCAGTAAGTTACATGTTTTGTGCTTTAATATTTTTCTATAAGCAACTATAGAGAACCACTGTAGTGTATCACAAATATCTTGAGCTGCCATTTCTTGTGCTGCCAGGGTTTTCAGTAGGTTTTTGTGTATCCAAAAAGTATGCGGCTATTTACATTTTACAGTATTTCTCCAATACCATGTTTAGAACTGACCTACTAACATTCGGACTAGCTGGCACAGTATTCAGAATAGCCGGTTTAATGAGCCGACTGCCGGCCTATTTTGACAACCCTGGCTGCCATATCAAGTTCAGACTTGACTGCTGTGCACATTACATGCTTTGTAAATACTGTATATTTTGTGTAAACTGTAAACACACACTGAGATGAATCATTAAAAGGTATTTGGTAAAGTTAAAGTGCACCTAACCCCAAACCCCAGTTCAAAATGCATTTCACTCTTCATTTCTCCTTTTTACCAAATTCTTACTGTTTATGGCATTCATCATTTGTTCCACAACCTAATCAGAAGGGGTGTGGTTCTATTCCTGATTTGATATCACAAACTTATTTGCATTGCATCAAGTCTTTGTAAACATGCATGCAAATCAGTCTGTGGAGTATAGACCCACGCCTCTTTTGACTCGGTCGTGGAACAAATGATGCACATCGATCAGTTTTTCGTAACTTTTGAATGCTATAAATAGTCAGAATTTGGTAAAAAGGAGAACAAAAGGTACAATGCATTAATTTTTTGAACTGGTGCAAAGGTTTAGTTTAGCAAAAAAAATATTTTGGGGTTAGGTGCACTTCAAGACATCAGATGTCTCTGCGGTCAATTATCTTTCTTGGTAGATTTCTTAAACCAACAAAATTTCCCTTATCACATATTCTCCAGTCTTTTGTACCTTCTTTTGATAAAGTCCCAAAAAAACATTTTCTAATGAGTTTTTATTCAATGATTAATAGCACAACTATCTTTACATCCCTTTGTAGGTTTGAGTCAAGATCATCAGTGTACTATAATTAATATTCTATGAGTGGAAAGTATCGTTTGGAGATTTGAGAGGGATATTCTGGTCATTAGTTTAGTTGTCTTATAAAATCCCAAAATGTTTTGAGCACTCCAGATAAAAGAAAATTCTATTTTTCTTTGTCAATAGAAAAGAGGTCATACCTACATGTAGTAACCTATTGACCAATATCACCTACTATTTTTGTTTTCATGAATCTTTCTACATGTAGCTTATTTCCTCTCAAGTTTTCAAAGCTCATTCAGTGTGTGGTTTGCATATACTTATCTTATTTGTGTTGTTATACGAGGAAAAACAACCTAAGCAAAAGGCTTCAACTTGGACTACATGCTACATGTACAATGTACAAATTTGTTGAAACAAGGATGACAAAATGAAAGACAATAAGCAAATAACCAACAAATGTTTCTTTTGTCCAGAACTCACTGTAGAGCAAGATATGAAATGCTTGATTCACTGATCCAACGTGACACAAAACCAAACATAACTGTTAGCGTTTCGAAAGTAAAACTACTGGTGATTGCTAAATTAGTAATCCAGTTGAAGCCTAGTTTAATCTACATGTGGCCTATTTTTGTGCATGAGTTGTCATTACATAACCAAAACCAGTCCAGTTATGTCTGTTAGCAGTTTTTCCTCAATCTCATATTGCAAAAAAAAACTTTTTCAAAGGCTCTGTGACATAAACATATCCACTTTCAAAAGTGTACTTCAGACTACGAGTCTTGTTGCCACTAATATTTAGTTGATACACGTTGGTACACACTTTATTGTAGTAGGCATTCACATGCCTACTAAAGCGTGTACAGGGTCTTGCAAAAGTCTATATAGAGTCACTTAATATGTTATTGTGTACCTGTTGTTTTAATTGACGTTTGGTGGAAAAAATAAAAGTAATACTGTAAATAAATAAGTTGCCAATATTGCCCTAGTTTAATTTTTGGTTTGTAATGAAATATTGACAATATCAAGAAATGAAACTATTTTTTTGTTTTGTTAATAATTAAATACAGTAAATTATGTCACATTTGAAAGTAAATTTTGTAAGGAGTTTATTAAACACACAAGTGACTCTACAAACTGCTGTTGTTTCTGTGTTACAGTATGCTGCCCATCCACTAGCTAAAAATAAAAAGAACTTGCCTGACTGCATACACGAATTTCCAATTTGCCCTTTTTCGCCCAATAATAATTGTAACTTAGAGTAAGAAATTTACTAGCTGTTTGACTTAAATAACAAATAAAAACATAAATTTAATAAACCCAATAACGCCTCGAGATTTTTTGAAAAAAAATGTGTTTTTAGACATTTTGAACACTTTCTGGTCTGTTATGGGTTCAATTTGCTCGTAATCACTCCAATCAGCATTTACAAAATAAAGGCATGCCACGTTTTCCACTTATTCTAGCATTGCATTTAACAGCTCGGGCATGTACAGAAATTAAAATATTTCCAGCTTCGTTAACCATGTCACTATCATTTTGGTATCAATGCAACGCTCTTTCACTGGTGTAAATCATTACCTTAAGTGAAAAAACGAGAAAAAAAAATTACTCTAAGCTATATAAATTTTTATGGTAATATGGCTATTAGGAGACCTGAAAAGTGAAGAAGTTTTCAGGCACATCAATGAAAGCGGACTTGAGTCCAAGATCACGACAATAAGAGTTAAAGTCCCGTTGATGCTTTTGATGAAGATGCCATCGGCTTAAAGCGTCAGGTAAAAAGTTATGTGCGCCTGGAATAAACGATGCACGAATCTCAAAGTCGTGTAATGAGGCGGTGAACCATAGCTGGCGCAAACAACGTTGCATGAAAGGGTCACGCGTGATGCCAGAGTTAATGACTGTGACTGCCGCTTCATTGTCGCAAGAAACGATGACTCGATGGCGAGCAAGAATGGGAGCCCAGACTCGAATTGCTACAACGACGACGAACAGTTCTAAGGCAGTAATGTGAGCCGCTTCCTGGGCAATGTGCGATGGAAAAACCACGGAGAAACATTGATCTTGACATGTGGCCCCGCCGCCAGTGAGACAAGCATCGGTGGAAAATTGAAAATCATCAAAAGCCCAAACATCTGACTTAATGAAGGAAACGCCGTTAAAGAGAGGTAGAAAAGTTAGCCACCAGTCGATGTCTAGTTTCATGTCTTGTGAAACAGGCGCAGAACGACGAGAAGATGGAAAAGAACGCACATTGTTCAGCAACCTCGACATAAAAATTCGGCCCGACTTGACACATGCTGTGACAAAAGACAGCTTTCCTAAAAGGGATTGTAATTCTTTAAGACGATACGACGTTCGAGCTTTCCAGTGAGTCAGTTCAAGTAACAAAGCATCAAGGCGATCACGAGGCACGCGAAGACAAAAGGTGTTAGTATCAACTTCAATACCGAGGCAAATCATGGTTGTTGCTGGTGGACAGTCCTTTTCGGATGACGCTTGCAAACCGAGACGATCAAATAAAGACTGTAGCTCGTGAAAAGCGTTGAAGGCGGTATCAGAGTGTTCCGCGCCATAGAAATCATCCAAATAAACATCGGCTGTGTAACCCCGTTGCGTGAAAATGTAAATAACAGCTGAGGTTGTCCTTTGGCAAATCATAGCGCTGGTTCTCAGGCCAAACGGGCAGCGAGTATCGAAATACAAGCGGCCGTCAAACGTAAAACCCAGCAAATGATAATCCTTAGGATCAATAGGTATTTGTCGGTATGCGCGGCGTAAATCCTTTTTATAGAGAAGACAACCCCGTCCGTGTTGAAGAATAAAATGACATAAACGATCAATGCCAGGGAGTCTAAGTTTGTAGGGCTCATTGAGATAACTGGGCACTGAAATTCCGCTGTTAACCGAAGATCCAGGTGGAAAACTTAAATCCATTACGATGCGGCGTTTTGTGGAGCCCCGCTTGGGAACGGTTTGTAATGGTGAGCACACTAAAGGCTGATGTAGAGGATTGGTGCTAAAAGGGCCAGCAATAGCATGATAGTCAAGTTCAGTGTTAATATAATGTTCCACATGATCGGCAAAATTGACAGCAGAAGGATGATTAGATGACGAAGAAGTAGGAGGTGTCGCAGCCGTGTAACTCACTGGCCAGCCGAAACGTAGGAAATCGACGACTTGGGAATCGTGGTAAGAGTTCAAGTAAAATTCCCAGGCAGGAATGTTCAGCTGAGTTATCACCGGAAGACGAGCTCCAAAAGCATTAGGAAACTCCGATTTGGAAGCCAAAAGGTGTTGCACAACTGCTGTGTTTGTAAAGGAAACAAAAGACGGGTTTAAATCTCTATGATGGGTGTCCGTAAGAGCATTGGCCGGGAAAATAGCTGAGGTCAATGAGGGCTGGAAGGAGTCCGTAGTCGAGTTGCAGCTCGCGAGTCAAGATTGTTCCGAGGCACTGAAGTTAACTTCTGGGATGGGAGTGCGCCGTTTAGGACAATGCAGCATAGGATGATCTTTAGAACAAACTCGACATTTGTGATGGCCTGAGTATGAAGAGCTGGAATTGTCGCAGGAACAAGAACCAGTGTAATTCCACTGCCGGCAAGCTTTACCCTGAGAAGTGTCAGACTTCGAGGAACGAGAATTGGCATCGCCAGAAGGGGATCCGCCCCCAGCCGAAAAATTCGAGCATGGCTGAGGAACTGAAGTCCGCAAGTCAGAATGCTTGAAGAAAACGGCGGCTGCATCGCGAATCTGTGTGGCATCGCTAAATTCCAGGCGGCACAACTCGACCTGTTTAGCGATGTGCGCGTAAAAACCTCTCACACTTTTCCAAGTATAACTGGAAGCTTTTAGCATCAGCAATTCGAGAAGCTGAAGCATGACGTCCTATCGTGCGGCCTCGTAAGGTTTTACCATTTTTAGATAACCGGCAACGAAGTCCGCCATCTCCAGCTTCTCGAATTCTAGTGTTGGCGCACCTGAACAGAACTCATGAGGCCAGTCGATGGTGCGTTTCTTTCTCGCTGTGCCAGATTTTGAAGCCTCGCCATCGGTGACCTTGTTGTCAATAGGGGCGGCACGAAGCTTGAGAAGCTCGAGTTCCAACGCCAACTTGTCCCGCTGCAACTGTACCAGCTGAAGCTCAGTAGAAATAGCTGCATTGGAAGCACGAGTCACTGGGCTGACGGTGGACTCGGGAATCTGCTCAATCGGCCTTGGAGGAGTTAGAGAAACTCGCGTAGGCTCGGGTGGAGCGACAGGAACATGCGGCGTCTGCAGGCCTGAAGCGGCGATTTCGCGATCTAATTGATGGATGCGCCTTTGTACGAAGTCGTACTCGAAATCGGGATCGATATTAGGCTTTACTTTGCGACTAGTACGTCTAGGAAGAACAGGATCGGAATAGCCTGAAGCTTGAGCCATGGTTTTTCGGAGCGTGAACTTAAAGCTGTTCGATGATCGACTAGAGATTATGACTGAAATTTAAGCCTTGATGTTGACATTAAATAGACGGTGTACAAGAATTAACAATTAACTATAACTTGAGTAAAAGAAATACCTTTTTTGATCAAAACTGCAGGATGAAATCAGAAGTGTAGCCTTCCTGGAACAAAGGTCAATGTCAGCCATGACTGGTTACAACCGGCACAGGCACCAACGGGTTAACAGAAAAATCAAAAATCCCTCTTTTGAGACAATCTTGGTATTTTTGAGCTTGAATTGGGAGGATTGTTCAAATTTATGATGAAAGGACCCACCAATTGAAAAATTGGATCATGTGATTGTGTAAGTTAACATAAATCTAAAGAGTGTGGTCTCTTAACAATATTTCAAGTCTTTTCTTGGTGTTTAGAAATGAAATGGAGCACACACTCCCTTGTTCACAATGACAATTAACTGCCACTCATGTCAGCTGTAAGCCAGCCATTGTTATTTGAGTGGAAAGTCACAATTCAAGAGCTTTCTCCTCAACAAGTTTTGCATTTTTACTGTTTGAATATGGCTCAGCGGCCTGTCACATGAACTGTAAACCATGCGGTAATTGTAACTCACTTTATCCTGTTCTGTATCATGATAACGTTCAATGAACCAAACATCACATACACATCCTTGAGTGGTTTCATAAATATCCTGAAAGAACTGTTGTTCTGTCATATGTTCGGTTATCCAGAAACTTATGTCATGGATGTAGGTTGGAGGAAAGAAACTGAATGGCACAAACTCTTTCCTGATGTCAGGCAACCAATCAACCTAAAATATCAGTGAATGAAACAACTTCAAACTTACATGTTCATGTGTGACAACCAAAAGGGATTTCAACGCTTTGGTGCCACCCTACTGAGTAAATTTGTTTAATTTTTGTTTTAAAATATTATTCTCTATAACCTGTTTGTTTTAATTTTCGAAATACAGTGTAAAGCGGAGAAATGAAAATATACCTTTGACTCAAATAAAAGAAAAATAAACTGTTCAACAGAGCTTATGCAATGACTCAGCTGCTGACAAATGTTACTCTCCCATATAATTATAGTTAACACAAATTTATGCAATTATAATACATGTAATTACTGAGCGGTAAACAAAACCAAAATGGACAATTAATTAAATAGACAGCAAACTACATGTATGTTTTATAGTCTCACCTCTTGGCCCGAAAACTGTTCTTGAAATCTTTGATCCTTTGACCAAAGCAATCGTATATCAGAAATTCCACATAGAGCCATAACCAAGTTATCCATGTTAATTTCCATCAGCCAACCACAGAAAACTTGTGACAATTTTTTAGAATCCAAAACACCACAAGTCAGTAACAACCTCTCATTATGGTATAGTTTGGTTTGTGTGGATGGTTGAATTAAGTCATTGAGACAAGCTTGTGAAGAGATGTCATATCCAAGATAATGGCTCTCCAGCCTACAAAAAATACACTTTTCCTGTCCTGTTTCCCTCTTGCACTCACATGTAATACCTGCACAAGCTGCATTTCTAACATTTTCAAATTTTGTTTGTCTTTCGCTTTTTAACTGGATGGTCTCGGAATCTGCTGATGTGGCATCAGGAGTATTTGTCTGTAAACTTTCACAATAACTTTCTCTTGTTAAGTCGTCTTCAAGACAACAGCAAATTTCTCTCAGGAATATTTCTAGGACACTATCCACATCTACTTTCAGTTTGGAGGCTGTTGAAGGTTCTGGAAAAGTCTTCACTGCCACCAGTTTGTGGCTGATAGGGTGAGTTTGAGAGGATGGGGGAAGGAAGAAGTCAGTTTCAGTGCCACTAATGACAAAGGAATGACAGTTTGCTTGAATCTTTTGAATAACTCTGCTTGAAAGTGACAAGTTGGTATCTGGTAATAATTCGTGAGATTTACCTCTAAACACTTGTTCAACGTTCAATTGCTCTTGATTTGTGCTACTTACATCTTCTGCTTGACTGTGATTATCACATGGTCCAACAGTAGAATCGCCAATAAAGTAATTTGAAAACAAACTTTTAAGTTTGTTGACTAAAATAAAAACAGGGTTACCAGGAGCACAACTGAGACCATCTGTTGGGTAGAGACCATCGAAGGTGCCCTTGTGATTGGAAATAATATCCCTGGTTTAAAGAGAAAGGGTAAAGTTTAAAGCTAGAAGAAAAGACATTTATGCATTTATGCAGTGTGATGAAGTTCATATACCATGTCTACTGCTCTCACTCTGACAGTCATTCAAAATACACAACATGGCCATTTTTGGTCTGCGTGAGTGGACAAGTCATTGTAGGTTGTACCCATGAGATACAGATTGACAATGAGGTACAGATTGACAAAGGTGGCATTGTGACAGTCTTGTTTTATGTGAAAGAGCAGGAAGAGTATATGGATCCAAGTGAATCCAAGTAAAATATTACAGTGCTCCACACTGCACCATTACCACTTCAAAAAGTTTTTGATTAAATTCTGACAACTTTTTGCTGGCTTTAATTTCAACTGGAAGAAGTGTTGAGAGAAGAGATGTTAAAATGTCATGTTCCCCATTCACCCTTCTGGTTCAAAAAGCCAGCAAAACGTTATCAAAAAGATATCAAAACTTTGTTAAGTGGCAACAGTATGGTCTAAAGGATTGTCTGGACAATGACAAGAGAATTTATATACTCAGTTGTAAAATTCATTAATAATTCATAAGGAGTAGATCCAATGCAAAGGTACTATTTAGGTCACATGAATGCTCTGTAAACCCCAATACAAATCAAGAGTAGAATTAACTTTTGATACAGATCTTTACTGATTAAAATGCAAAGCACAATGGAATCGAATAACAATACTTTGCATTCAATTTATTGTTTTCATTTCACAAGTACGATAAAATATTCGCGTCCGATCTGTATGGGCTTTACAATTGCTCGCCTATCGGCTCGCAATTGTAAATGCCCATACAGATCTCCCGCTCATATTTTATCTACTACATATACTTTTAAATGTTGGGAAAAACATTGCACATTAAGAAACTTACTCCAAATCTGGAACAGCTTCCAATGGCGCTCCATGCACAAACACATGAGTGAGTCCATTAACAGTGTGGAAGCCTTTACCAAGCTGTCCACGGAAGCCTGCACTTCGGTAGGCAGTATAATCAATGCTTCTAAATGGATATACAGCATTTAAAATGAGACCTACAATAGTAAATAAAATGGAATAACAGTAATCAAAAATGAAACTTTACATTGTATACAGTGCATGTACAGGTCAGGGGTTTCAACTGGAAGAGTAAGTGGCTGTAACAGGTTGGGCTCGTTTGTCGCAAGCTGATTGCTATGACCAGAATAAACCATAACAATTACCAGCAGAACTCCAGGAGTCGCCAGCTTGTTTTGAAACCCCTGCATATACAGTAGTTTTTTCAATCAAAACTGTTCATGTGTTCTTTCTAGGGTACCCAAAGTAGTTTTGTTTTCTTCCCTTATTTGGAACAACTTAACAATACCCACCACCTCGAAAATGTAAAGTTCACACCAACACAGTCTGTGGTCTGATTTGTGAATCTGGGGTGCCCCAAGGCTTTGCTGGGGCTCAGTAATTTTACAGTTATTCTGTTAAGGTCAAGCCAGTTGCTTGCCTTGCCCTTCACAAGCTGGGACTCTTTTTAACAATGTACATGTAAATACAGTGTTATCAAAGCATACACAATAGCTAATCACTGTAGATCAGCATTAAATCCCGAAAATGCTTTTCGCCAATAGAAATTCACAAATTGTTACCAGAACTTTAGAAGTTTAGTCCCTTTCATTTTGCTGCTTTGGAAATCTGAGCATACAATATTCCAGGGATGTAGCTAAGAGCCGGCTACTGGCTACTTTCACCAGCTGAACTTATCACCGATTTAAATTGCCCAAGAAAGCAGACTCAAAGTAATTTTGAAGGTACACTGACCGGAAAAGCCAGCTGAGCTTGTTCTTACACATGTAGCTACACCCCTGAATATTCTTTTTGCGACAAGAACCCCCTTGATGTCATCGTAATCGTGACTGATCTGTGGGATGGTGGACTCATTGACTGTGGTCCAGGACCATGGACTATGGTGGCATCTATTTTTTAATGCCATCAACTGTCGGACCATGGTGGCAGTTGTTTTACTACTCTCATTGACTGTGAGACCGTGGACCGCATTGAGATACGTTATGCTTTCACAGTGGCAGGGTATTGTAAAGGTAAGCCCAGTAGTTTATCTTTCGTTGGTAACATTATCTAATGCAAAGTTGAGGATTACACCCACTACAGCAAGCTGTTGTCCCAACCCCCTGAACTCCGTAAAAACTAAAATCTTTATAATTTACGACATTTTGTCTTCCTTAGCACCACAACAATAGCCGACGTACTTTTTCTCCTATTACTCTGGTGCTGAGGTAAGATAAAACGTCTTAAATTAAGATTTTAGCAGATAGTAGTACATGTAAATCAAAGCTATAGATATAATTCATATTTTTACTGTAACTAACCTGCTTTAGCGGCTTGGTAAACAACCTGCCAAGTGTTTCCAAGCTCCCTTCTAGGATTGTCCAAGGGTGTCCCTCCCTGACCTTGGCAAAGGCTAACACAAATATTGCCCTTATAAGGTTCAACAAGGCGCGCGGCGCTTGCAAAGAACCGCTCCAAAAGCTCTCTTGATTTGCCAATGTTCGATTTGCCACCAGTGTGTGGAAAGTTGAAGATCACCCGATCAAAGATTCGTGAGCCAAATGTCTGAATGAGATTAGTTGCGTCTACTTCATGCAAGATCTCGACGTTCGGAAAAGCAGACAATTTATCGATGTTTTTAACAGCGAAGTCATTATTTGCCAAGGCAGCGCGCGAGTCCAAAGACGTTGCCACGATTTTAACTAACGTCTCTGATAACGCAGACGCTAAGCAAACGGTGAATGAAAAGTTACCATCTCCGACAACCAGAACATCATTTGAATACAGCTTTGGATCAAGTAACGCCATAGTCTGTTGCTAAATTAAATCAGACGGGTGCCGTTGGGCCCGCGAAGTCCGCCATTTTGTTTGCGCGGCATGGTGGGCACGAACTACGTGGTGTAACAATCCTGTAAACTCCATATGGAACCCAGCTCCCGCACGATCAAAACACCTAATCCTTCATGAGCTTTTATGGGCGGATCTGTCGGAAAGAGGCATTTTTGCACCAATTTTCGTTTTGTTATGGCGGTAAGACGAAGTACTTTCGCTGGTGGAGAGGATCAGCTCAATAATCGTTTGAGATCGGCAACAGATGCCACTCCGAAGAAGCAGTATAGTTGCTTGGAACTTGTCAGGGAAACCATCCCCGCTCTTGTAAACTGTTCTCACAAAGGACAGCTTGGAAGAATAGGGGTGATAGGTGGATGTCAAGAGTGAGTCTTCAGTAGACAATTATAAGTTTCATTTTGTATGTAAAATATTTATCCTGTTGTTGATGTTCTGGACACTGATGATTTTTTGTGCATGGTGATTCTGGATTAGTGGTAAACCAGCTAAAATCTCTTTGCTCTGTTTTAGAAAGCATTTCAGCATATAGAAACGAAGGTCTTCAGCATAACTTGCACAGAATGCAGCCAGGCATGTAATCTGCATGCCAAATTTAAGCTAAAAACATCTGCCTTTCTTGTCCTACTGTAGGTATACTGGTGCTCCATATTTTGCTGCGATATCAGCATTGAAAGCTGTAAGTCAATTGATTTTAAGAGTGTGGTTTATTTTAAATTCTCATCTTTATCAAAGTTGGAAATAATTACAGTCAACTCTCTCTTAACGGACACCTCTATTAGAAGGACACCTGGTGCTGGTCCTGGCCGTTTCTCAGTCATTTCACTATAACCAAACTCTCTATAAGACGGACACCTCTATAAGATGGACAACGGACACTTTGAAATCGTCAACGGACACTACTGAATGGTGCTGAATGTTACCGCAAATTACGATTTAGGGAAAAAAAATTCTTACAGTCTTTCCTGTAAAACCGTGAACATCAGAAATGTATATGGAATGTTATTGTGTTACAAGAAAGAAGCCAATCAGGTGTGAGAAAAGTAAACCGCAAACAACAATGGTAATTAGTTTGTGGTTTTGAGGTTTGTTTGCGTGTCCTGAACTTTGCTGTGATTGGTCACCACATAATCAACATTCCTGAAATATTTCAGGTGTTCACAGTTTTACAGGACAGACTGTAAATTACCAAGTACGTGACTCCTTTAAACACCAAACGTTTAATTGACAGCTCTTTTCGTGTTGGCGGAATGCATACAGTACAGGTTAAAATTAAATCAGTCATTGTCCTATTCAAAAAATAACTTGGAGGTGACAACCGAATTGTATTGTAATCTAAAACAGTTATTTTCTTGCTTTCTTAGCTGAAAATTCCTGGGGTCATGTTACGTTGACTCTCTATAAGCCGGACACCTCTCTAAGACGGTCCCGATGGTGTCCATCTTAGAGAGAGTTGACTGTATATGTTATCATTCTATGGTAAGGTAGTTTTGAGGTAAATCCAAGCGTTCTGATCGGTTCTTTCTTTGTTTGTTGATCAGGATTCTGCCATATGGACCATTTCCATGGAAACGGTCATAAGCGGCATATTTTTGTTTTCAAAAGCCAGCAAATTGAAAATCTGCAGCTAGAACTGCAAATAGAAGTATTGAACGCGATTTGATATTCATTAAATTCGTTCTTTCCGAGTTGCTTAGTCATCAAAAACATGTTACAATGGAAGCCCTTTGAATAGACCATTTCCAGTATATTAAAATTCTAACATGGTGCAGAGGCTTGACGGACTAAAACAAAAGAAATTATTTTTCATCTCTGAGCCTCAATTCAAAATCTTTTTTTTTATTCCCCCCAAGCCTCGGCGAATATTAAAATTTGTCGGAACTGATCTATTCCTTTGACTGGAAGTATTTAAGCAGGTAAATAAACAAGCATGGCCCGAGTGCCATATAATAAACTTCTTACTGACCTAATTGCTCAAGCCATACTGGGGAATATATGCCCTTGGTCAATTTTGTATTGATCTCATTGCGCTCAGTCCATACTGCAAGGACCTTGAGCCAACATTCCCCAGTGCGGCCCTTGTGCTTGGTTAGTAAGAGGTTAGTAGGCATTCTAGTTGGAGTGGCCAAATAGGTAGTGCACTTGGCTTGATATCCAGAATTGAGAGTTCTTCTATGGTTAAGAGTTTGTACAAGTCTTTGCAGGTCCTTTGCCCTGAGTTAACATAGGCGCAAGTTGTTGGAAGAATCTGCAAATTGTGTTGACACCAGCCATCTAGTCATGAGAAACATCGCTATAGCTACAGGAACTGTGTTTTGTTTTGGTCCTTAGTTGTTGAATGAAAAAAAGTTGAAAAAAGGAACCTGAATCACTGCTGCTATATTTTTCAAACTTTGGTCATAACCTTCAGCTAGGTTATTGTGTAAACCACATATTAACTATGATTTATTGATTTTATAGGGTGCAGATTTGTCTCATGTGTTTTGTACAAGTGATGCAGCTGTAGTAATAAAGTCGTACAGTCCTGAACTCATTGTCCACCCTCTTTTGTGAGTACACAAAGGTGTGACATACACTTGTAACATACTTTTTCCTGTGCATCGTCTGACATTTCTGACCTCTTCATGTAAAAAAAATGATTTTTCTGCTGAATGAAAATAAGGATATGACAATATGGGTCAGTTAACTATGCGGTTTAAAAGGAAAATTTAAAAGGAAAATTGCTATCCTTACTGGTAGCTGGAGTACCTTTCTTTATTTTTCGTTCAAAATATCTTCAAATTCCTACCTGTAATTCAAAGCACTCTAGAGGTGGTTCAGTTGATTCCATTTGTAATTACTTTCAGAGATAGAAAAACAGCAGTAAAAGAGGTGAAAAATTGGCTTTCAAGACTTCACTGCCTCGTCATTGGCCCAGGAATGGGTAGAAACCCAACAATCATTGAAAATGTCAAGGTAAATCCGACATAGTGTGGTAGTGTTTAGCCTTCATATACATGTAATTTGGTGCATGGTAATATATGATCATGAAATTGTATATAAAACAAATGGAAATGCCAGATTGTACCAAGAGAAAAATTCAATGTAACAATGGCCGTTTTCACACTAGAGACGAACAAATCGTCTGACGATTTGTTCATCTGATGTGAATTTAGGTCGGACTTTAGTCGACTTGTTCGTCTGGATGGACAAATCGTCTGAAGATTTGTTCATCTTTGTTCATGTGATGTGAATTTAGGTCGTACTTTAGTCGACTTGTTCGTCTGGATGGACAAATCATCTGACAGTTTGTTCATCTTTGTTCATGTGATGTGAATTTAGGTCCTACTTTAGTCGACTTGTTCGTCTGGATGGACAAATCGTCTGATGATTTGACGACTTGTGCCGTCTGAGACGATTTGTCCGTTCAGACGATTTGTTCATCTCTAGTATGAAAACTGCCAATGTAGTGGTCGGGGACAGGCTGGTCTAAATCTCTCGCTTCCCGTACAAGTTTTCTCTTTCCCTTCTTTTAATGGCTTCTGCCTTTGCTTTATTTTTCTATTTCGATTTTTTTCCAGTTCCTGCCACTATAGACATCCTTCCTGCCTTCTCTTCTCGTGCATCCCATACATCGCCTGCTTCCCATTTTCCCGGTTTCCCGTTCCCCCATCCCCCTCCACAATACAGTTTTTGTTTGATAAGTAATATCAAGAAAGGGTTTCTAGTTTTTCTTATAGAATGGGTGAATGGAAGCTCTGTTAAATTCTTGCAGGGAGTGCTTGAGCTTGCAAAGGAACAGGGAAAACTCCTTGTCATAGATGCAGTTGAGTAAACTTTCTCACATTGAAAGCTGTTGCATATTGATTGCGGCAAGTGAATGATGTGTGCTTATATGGTTCAATTGCTCAGACAAAACTTTTGCAAATGAAACAGTAAAAGATATGCCTATGGATAACTGTCTTGAATTTACTTTATATGAGCTGTGGTTATGGTAAATGTGATGACAGATAGCAGATGTTCTTCTCTTATTCTATTACCTAGGATGGGCTTTATATGATAACATCTTACCCTGACATAATCAAGAACTATACCAAAGCAATTCTTACACCAAATGCTATGGAATTTACAAGACTGTACGGCACAATGGTGAGTCTAAGATATTTTGTGTGGTCTTGCTGCGTTATTGCATGATACCTGCTAAGTATGATTACGCCAGGAACAGAGGATCAGGAGCTAGGTGGAATTCACTCCAGTTTGAAACTTGGGATAATTATAATTTGCTACTGTACTAGATAAAATGTTTGTCCATTACAGTTTACACACAGCATTTTTATCAGCCTTCCTAAGTAATGATTTTCATTATCTATTCAACATTTCTGGCCCCAATAATGTTGTTAATGGTAATGGTAATGGATTTATAATATAGCGCATTTTCCATAGACATGTTCCAATGCGCTTTACATTTCTAGTCAGGGTGAGATCGGACATCAGCATGTCAAGGCGCCTATGGCAGCCGCTATCAGTCCATTCATCACCTCACCCAACCCACCCAACCCATGAGTACATTATGCAAACAAACCAGACCACAGCACCGGGAACTCCGTGCCCTACTCTTTACGATTAGTGTGTGGGTTCTTTAACGTCCCCTGCTGACCCTTAACATTGAAGATGCAGGACACGGGACCTACGGTTTTATCGTCCTTATCCGAGAAGACTAGAACATCTAACCATTTGCAGATGTAATTACAAAGGCAGCACGTTCTCCTCAGTTATTTTAAGACCCTGAGTGTTGGTCCGATCTGGGACTCGAACCCGAGACCTTCCACACAGTAGTCCGGCGCTCTACCAACTGAGCTAACTGGTCGGCAGTTGATTATTTGTTAAAAGGGTTCAAAAGATAAATAAGGCAGAAATCAATTTCTAGTGGATAACTAGTTTGCTTTGTGAAATTGTATCCACTGGATAGTAATTTTTCTATCCTTTGAATAATTGGGCCTCGGGCAAATTGAAGTACTGACAGTAAAATTTTACTGAAGTGCACATCAGTACACACCACAGTGACATTGAATTAACCTAAGGTAACAAATGAACATACATAACCGTATTGTCCCTTAGTTACTTTATGCTACAGAAACCAAATCAGGATTAGCTCTGGCCTAATTGGCCACTTGGTGCATTACCTTTTTCTAATACAATCACAAATAATTATTGTTTTCATTACTTGTTTATCTTCTAGTTTGGCCGTGAACCTGACCCTTCCATTGACACTTCAAGTCATGTGACGCAGTTATGCCGAGAATTAGGGGGAGTCACAATTTGTCGGAAAGGGCAGGAAGACATCCTTGCCGATGGAAAAGATGGTAAGAAAATGATTATTTAGCTGTTTCCTTACAAGAAAGGAAAGTTAAAAATGCAGTTTCTGATATTGTCACCGAGAGCTCTATGTAAGCTGGAATCACTTCCTTTTATTAGCATTTGTTTGGTTACCCTACTGAACAAATGTTTACCTTATTATTGTCTGTTAATAACGAAACATGACTGTATGCTCTTTGGCATAGCTATTTCAGTCTTCCATTTTTATTATTTTTCCTGGAATTGACTTTTCCCACAGCGCAAGGTGAACAATTTTTTTTTGCAATGCAGGAAATATCATCAGGTGCAATAAAACACTGCAAGTGTCTATTATTTGATAAAGCTGAGTTGTTTCTATTTGTGTGCAGTGGTTCATTGTACAACTGAAGGCAGCAACAGGCGCTGTGGAGGGCAAGGTGATCTTTTGTCTGGCTCTATGGGGGTATTTTTCCACTGGGCAGATATGGCATTCAAGAAAATGAGTAAAGATGAAAGGTACTCATTTAAAGTGCTTCTATGATAGTAGTTATATCTGTCAAACTTGTTTGTCAAACTTCAACAATTGCGTTTTCAAAACGACTGGATTGCTTGAAAGCCTAGAATTCATCGAAAATTATGCGAAGGTCTCTTCTGCTTACTTACCGTTGCAGTCTTCGGAAATTTTTGGGAGTTTGTGTCACTTTTCTTGCAAGGCGACTTTTTATTGGAAAACTTTCTCGCGCTAAATGAACAGGTAAAGAAATCGCGCGCTTTTTAATATAGAAGCGCGGGGGGGTCACCTGTGTTTGTGGCGAGAGAAGTGCGCCGACGGGCGCCGACGTCATTAGCCTCCCACGTTACACACGGTGTAACGCAATCCCCTAATGACGCCTGCGAGGGAGGCTAAGACGTCATCGAATGTTGAAAATTCGGACGATACGTGAGTGGAGAATTTCGACGCAATCCATTACAGTGCATTGCCCGAAAACCACAGGCTCATGCTAGGGTGCCCCAAAGGCAAAAGAAGCCTTAGATACCACAGAAAAACACGGCAATAGATCGAAGAAGCCTATTGAAGCAAGAAAACATTATCTCCCTTTGCCAGAGGAAAGAAAAGAAATGGGAGACTGTTGAGCGAAACGTGAGGCTTGAAACGATCGCCGAAAACTGGAGGTTTCCGACGGGAATCGCTAAGATTTTGTTTTATTTTGCTTGAAAACTATTGCCGTCTTGCTTCCAATTTGATATGGCGAAAATTTCCTGCCGGTGACCGCATTCTAAAAGAGTCCGTATTTTTCTATTCCAATTTCAGAGCGTGTGTATATGGGCGATCCTTGGTGGCAGCCTACGGCGCGTGCGCACTAACAAGAACCTGTAACAGACTGGCGTTTGCCAAGTACCGGCGGAACATGACGACTACAGATATGATCCCAGAAATTCACGACGCTTTTGAACTATTGTTTCCCGAAAAAAAGTCTGATGAGCGAGTTTCAAGACAAGAACACACTGTTTAATTAAAGCATTCACTTCTGGCCCATTGACCTTTTTCACGTTTGTTGTTCTTTTGTGTTCATGCTAATCTGCCCGCCCAACCTCATTTCTGAGTTCAAGTACATGCAGACGAGGCAGATTAGCATAAACACGAAAGAATGACAAATGCGTGAGAAAGGTATATTCTGGAGAATGTTTTTCTCTTTTTTTTTCTGAAAAATGGATCGAAATTTGGCTAGTTTTTTCAAGTTTTAGTGCGGTTTGCTCTCTTAGCCACAATTCGTTTGATTTCTTCCCCATCAGGAGCATTTTGGTTCAATGAGTACAGGTACCAGGTAATGATTTGAGTGACGAATAAAGCTGAAAACAGCCTGTGACAGTACCCCTTTAAGAGGACTAGGTGGCTTCGTGAAGGACTCAATTTACAAAGTTTGATGTTGACATTGTATAAAGGGTAATATGTAAATATTAGTGATAAATTACAGCAATCGAAAGAAAGATTAAACATGGTAATCTTATTTGACATGTATGGGTCTGACTCTGTTTTATATGCTCGACTCTTCGCAACTGGAATCCCGATCAAACATTAGGACTGAAGGCGGTGCACCATTCTCGAGTCTACAGAAGTTGTGTGTAACCATATGGTAAATGGGAGGCGCAGTGGCCAAATGGTTAGTGCGCTCGCCTCTGGATCGAGCGGTCCTGGTTCGAGGCCTGGCTGGGGAAATTGTGTTGTGCTCTTGGGCAAGACACTTTACTCTCGCAGTGCCTCTCTCCACCCAGGTGTATGAATGGGTACCGGCGAATTTACTGCTGGGGGTCAACCTGCATCCCCAACCTCGTTGAAGGTGAGAAACCCTGGCAACGAGGTTGTAGCATCCCATCCAGGGGGGAGTAGAAATACTCCTAGTTTGCTTCGTGCTACGGAAACCGGAGATAAGCGCCGGCCTGATGAGCCACTTGGGCTGGAATGTAGACTTTATCTTTTACCTTTTACCATATGGTAAATAAACAATAAACTTCAAAAAATATCTGGGCATACTTACGACGTTGATTATACTCTAAAGGATTCTTCTCTTCAAAAACCATTACTCTACGCCACAATGAATGCATTTCAAGAGTTCAAGTGAAATCCCACATCCATTCAATTAAACGGAAAATAAATCTAATAAACCTCCAGCAGGCGTTTCTGTTTCCAACAGTTTATTTTTACCATAACGGCAATTTACAATAATTTGCACGGAAAAGCTTATGTGACTTTATGGAAAGGTTTCCTCTTCCTATACAAATCCTTGAAAGTTAAAAATTCTCTCTTTCGGATGAAAGTTGTATTTTTTTTGCATACACTTTTTCTATTTTTATTTCTACTTTTTAAAAACGCTTTTTCGATTGCTGATGCTATTTTTTGTTGAAGGTAGATAATGCAACCATCTCACGTGAGCAAGGGCAAGACTTGCCAATATAAACGGTACAATGGTAACAAATTCTTTGCGTAGGCCACACCCCCCCCCCCCTCCCCTCCACCTTTCCCTCGCCTAGTTGAAACTAGGCAACTTCGTTCCCAGGGCCTTTTCCCTGGCTTGAGGTTGCGAACTGGGGTGTACTCTCGATCTTTTTAATGTATCTTGTTTATAAAATTCCATTGCGCTGTAATTTTAAACAAAACCGTCCAAGTGAAACTTCTGAAACTGTTATCTGTTTTCTCAGGAGATACTTTTCGGATTCTTTTCAATATTAGAAACGCCTTTGGTACATTGACCTCGTTCAGAATATCTTTCTTCGAAATTTTTACTAACTCCGATGGACATCACAAGCGTACAAGGATGAAAGGGTTCTTCATCTGTATTTAGCGCAAAAAACGCGGCTGTTTTATATGTAAGAAAGTAATGGCTTCCACTAGTGTAAGCAATAATTGATAAAAATTAAAGTTGAAAGGAGCGCAATATAGGGGCAAGTTTAAACTACCTCGGCACCTAGCTTGAGCCCAGTTTCTCGGCTCTTGCGGACCGTCTGTTCCATTTCAAGATTGTACAAGGCAAGATACGGTACGAGGCGTCACACCGTATTAATGTTGCTTAAAGTAAAGGGTATCTCAGTCAAAATCACTGATATTGATACCCCCACTGATATTGAGCTCGATCGCCAGCTGTTTTGAATTAATGCAACTCATCAGGAGGTCTGACCACACGGAGCTAAAAGCGATAAACAGCGCACTAACAGACCGTAAACTGGGAAACGTTCCAATTGTCGATTGTCCATGGCTGAGCGCAATTTTCTAATGAGATGTTTATCTGGTTGAAGGCAACAATACTTGAACAGAATCAAGAATCTCTCAAACCAGGCTCAAGTGTGCTCATTTCTGATTATACAGTTGGAAATATGTAGTTAATCCCAATCGTACGGTCAGTCTTTCTGTGTTCAGTTCATTTCTGATTAGAAAGTAAGAAATAGCACGCTACCCGGTAGTTCTTAATCCCTTCCCGTCCCTCTCCGGGTTAGCAGTCTTTTGACAAGATAAGACCTGCCATCGGGGGAGGAGTTTCTCGTAACAGTCCAACACGCCGCTGAAGGCTTGACAGTTGACTTCGTTTGTTGAAACTATTAAACTTTGATTATGCGGCCTTCCTTGACCTCTGCAAGCCGATCCTGATCAGATAGAAATAATTTACGACTTCATTTATTGGGTTCTTTGTTATCGGGTTTTAATTTGATTTTTGTTTTACGATAAACATGAAACCGAAGAGAAAACATGTAACTTTTATGTTCTTAATATTTGATACACTTTGTACGCGGCCCATGTACGTATTTTCAAACCAAACAACAATGAAGTTTCTTTTTCATCGCCATAAATGATATTGAATTGATCATGAGTGATTGTTCTTGTGGGTATGTTATATTGGGTTTTCCGACGTTGTATTTGAAAAATATCGTTCAAAACAAAACCCACAGGAAAGAGCTTTTAGCGCGTGGAACCTCAACGCGACCACGAAACAAATCCGATCCATTTTCGAATGTTTGACGTGCAATTAGTTATTTCAATTTGTGGAGAATTTGTTTACAAGTTCGTTCAACACGCTTCCGTTGTGTGACATTTATTGTCTGTGTTAATTGTATTTAAATTCCCCCAGGGGAATTGTTTGATGATTGACTTGGTCAACACCTTGTCAACGAAACAGACAAGGGAACAAGCCTCTTTACGTCTAATAGCTGTGGTCGGAAGATGCGAATCCTTGACGAACTGTAAACTGGGCCAGCCGGCCAAGATTTGTCATTCTGTTTATAACGACAAAGATAACGGAAGGCAAGTTTAGTCAAAGAGAAGAAATAGCAACAAGGGGCGTGCGCTTGCAACTGTGAAGAGTTAAGTACTTGAAATATATACAACCGCCACTCCGGCGCGCGATCGTGGACCACGCTCAGTCCTCCGGCAAAATCTTTTATTCAAAACTCTGCATAGTTTACATTTTTACGTGTACAAACGGATTACGCACTGTTTTGTCGGATCGTGCGTCATTATTCATTCTGCTATTTAATCGCGGCGTGTTCACAAATTGAGGTCTACTTTGCCAGTGAGCGTCATGGGGCGGCGAATACAACTGTGGCTTCTCGTAATCTCGTTTTCACTTCTCAAATTCTGCTTCACTACGGACGTAAAGAAATTTGAAGTTCGTGAAGAACTAGAAGCTGGAATATTCGTGGGAGATGTTTCAGGGAGTCCTATTGTCAATTCTATAGCCACGAATGAAAATTTTAAGGGAGAACTTCGATACCAGTTGTTGCACGCGTACTTCGGTATCAACGAAACTACTGGTAGTATTTGGACTGTAGCGAAGATAGACCGCGAGAACTTGTCACTGGCAGACGATACGTTTCAAATCTGGGTTAAAGTTTCCAGAGGGGTTTTTACAGCAACTATTCCGACAGAGATCAAAGTATTAGACATAAATGACAACAGTCCTGTTTTCGAGGAGGACATTGAGAACATTTCTGTCAAAGAATCTGCTCCGCTTGGGGCAGAATTGCCAATAACAGTAGCCGATGATTCCGACATTGGAAATAATTCTGTTCAAAGTTATGAGATAGTAGAAAGGAATGATGGTGGAATTTTTAAGTTGAAAGTATCGCACCCAACTTCGGAAATCACTCAAGTCAAACTTGTTGTGTCAAAAAGGCTGGACCGCGAAATAAATGAAAGTTATTATTTGGTGATCGAGGCCAGAGATGGCGGAAGCCCGCGAAAGATTGGACGAAAAGGTTTGAACATCAAAGTTCTCGACTCGAATGATCACATTCCTAAGTTCACCAAAGATCTGTATGTTGGTGAAATTAGAGAGAATTCTCGCCCGGGAACGTTTATACTGAATGTCACCGCTACAGATAAAGACATCGGCACAAACGCTGAAGTTTTGTATAGTCTTGAGGGGCCACTCCAATATAAAGATCGTTTCACTCTAGACGCACGAACGGGTCAACTTCAAACGAACGCTCCTTTGGATTACGAGCTTTTTAAGGATTACCAGCTACAGGTGACAGCGAGAGACAAAGGGCCGGACTCCATTCCGTCCTCGGCTGTGCTAAATGTGAAGGTTAGTGTACAGTGTTTACACAGAGTTTCAAGCTCTTTGTAGGCCCACTCGTAAATGAAGTTAAACGCTCGACAACACTGACGTTTTTCTCTTTTGCAAGGTCTTGATTGTAGCTTATAATTGTATAATCGGGGGAAAATAGCCCTTTCTAATTTATCGTGTGCCATTATAGCAGTTTAAAGACATTTTTGTCTGCCTTTCAACGCTTATTGTTCATTTATAAGCAGCACCACAGTTTCTTTAGAAACTTACCCCCTCTATTCATATTGTTCATTTAGTTTGATTCACTTGTTCATTTAGTCTGGTTCACTTGTTATGTTAACACTGGTTGATAGATTGACAAAAAGGCTGTTGAAAGAAGAGCGAGAGAAAATGTTTTATGTTATTCTTCCACCGCAAAACGCCGCAAAGAAACTTTATTATGTCGTCCCAATTAATTTGGATTTTCAAAATCCATTCTTCCTTTAATTTTTAATACGTTACAAGGTTGCGAGAGCCGAAATTAATTAAATTCTCTTGTTAAAACTGTCAAGAAAGCTCGCTAAAATGGACAATGCATTCAAAAGACACGATAAACCTGCATTAACAAAACTCGCGCGAAATGTTACACTTCGCTGTATTAAAATCGCGAGTCACTGCGAAAAATTATTGCTTTTTAAATTACGACATATTAAATATTTTAATTCCCTTATCGTTTAGATAACACTGGAGCATGAGTTCTTGTAGGCAATATTTAAAGTGGTATATTTCGGTTTCTATTTTATTTAGCGTGTATCTTGTTGCGTTTTGAAAGTGATTCCTTTCAAAAGGCTTTGATTCAGGACAATAATTAGTTTTGTTTTTCAACGACAGAGATAAACATCAGTTGCTGATGAACTCTTATCATGTAAGTCTCTATTATTCCCCGCTGTGAATTCAATGATGTTGACTTATTAGACACAATATACAGTTTTGTGCCCTGGAAGCCTTGCCCTGTCTTTGCGATTGGGGACTATTAAATTCTTTGATAGATTGCGTATCTTTTTCAAAATGCACAAAAGGTTAAAGAAATCGGAAACGCGTCATCTCTTTGTGCTTGTGTTAAAATTCACAGAAATACTTTCTCATTGTAAACGTTCGTGGTTTGAAATGAAAATCAGCGGATCTCGTCTTGGCTGCTTCTAGTGTTTGACGGATTTTCAATCTTACAGGCGGCGCTCTGTTATTTCTTTCTATCCTTTTGTGCCTGGCATTATTGTTTCAATGGCTTTTCTGCTGCACTCTAATCCTGAATGACACACCACTTAAGATTTGCATAAACTCTGAGAAGACCCATTGAGTCAGACGTTTCTTATTTGCATATTACTGAGGGCAATGTAAATACTTTCAACACGCGAATGCATGTCATTGTGAAATATTTGTTTGGTGTTTTGCCCGCGCTAAAAGCTTCAGAAATCGGACCCATTTTAATCTTTTAAGAGTCAGTTTCGTTGCCAGCTTGTTAGCGCAGTTTTCAGATTTGATCTTTCAAAGCAGCTGCCTCTTATCTCTGTCGTTTTTGATTACAGTTTTCGTGTGAGGTCCTCTTTTGCATTCCAGCCAGGATTTTGTGTGAATTAGCGCGGTGATTGAGCCGAAAACGAAAAACATCCGCGCTCTAAGGAATTAATAAACTTTGCATTCCAATTTTCTTGGGTGTAATTAAAAAAGCTGGCGTGGCTTCCGGGTGTGAATAATGTTTCTTAATTTTCCCGTTTAGGCGAGGTTTGTCGTCTGTTTCCCGATATACTTGAAATGTTGACAGGCCAAAAATGCTTGTTTACTTTCGAAGAAAAAAGCGAAGTGATTTTCAAGGACTCCAGCGTTGTTTTCGGCAGTTACTCAGTTTCGAAGTGTTTATGCTGTGTTATTGAAAGCATGGTAGTTGACGTCAAGTCAATCTGCCCTTGTGGGGTAGATTTCTATTGTCTGAAACTCGAGCAACTACAAACATCAAATGTACTTCTCTTCTGAGTGCTTAGTTCAGCTTACGGTTTCATTTAACCTGCGGTTTTGAGCGTTGTGTTCTTGGGCAAGACACTTTACTCTCACAGTGCCTCTCTTCACCCAGGTGTACAAATGGGTACCGGCGAATTTACTGCTGGGGGGTAACCCTGCGATGGACTAGCATCCCATCCAGGGGGGAGTAGCAATACTCTCTGTCGCTTCATGCTACTGAAACCGGGGATAAGCTCCGGCCTGATGGGCCACTAGGCCCGACAGCAGACTTACCTTACCTTACCTTTGAGCGTGCTTGGTTTTGACATCAAGTCAATGTCCATCCCTGAGTTTTTTTTTCTTTTTTGAAGTTGATTATTTTGAGACGCCTGGTCATTCAACAGAGTTTTTATAGCACCCGGATGTGATGAGCAAAATGATCCATTTTCAGTCTTTTTGGCAATTCAAAAGTTTTTCTCTGGATTGATCTGGACGGACAAACGTGATATTCATACAGTCATGGTATGGTACCCTGATTTCAGAAGCTTTCAACTTTTCTGTAGACTGCCATAGAAAGCCAGCAGTCTGAATCATTTGCTATCAGCTTTCTTTTCGTTAGCTCGACCTAAAGTTTTCTTTGGCACAATTTACGTATATATGGCGAGAAAATACGAGACCAACCACCTCGACTGAAGGCTCATTTTCAGTTAAGCAACCAGCCGCTTCAATTTTTGGATTGAAAACTGCACACAGAGAAAAGCAGAGAAAAGCTCAGGGGTTGGGGGGTACTCGCATTATACATGACGGGGGGGATCCGACTGAGCTTCATATTGTAAACCCAAAAAAAATACACGAGCCTGAAATTTCAGACCCCAAAATACCTGGCATCAAAATTTCCTACCCCCCCCCCCCCAAAAAAAAAAAAGACTTCAACACCTCAATACGGATTTATTCAATCAAACAGACTCTTCTAATGCATTATTTTGCATCAATAAGTTTATGAGATCGGAGATGTTACCCAAAAAATAAGCGAATTTTATAAGACCTAAAAATACTTGGTAGATTTCTTGTCCCCACAAAAATACCGAGCGTGTAAATTTTCAAACCAAAAAATACGTCGATTACCCCCACTGGAGAGACAAGATGGACAGAAAAAGAGAACTATTCTAGAGCACGAAAAATTATTTTTGAAACACACACAAGGCGAGTACGTGTTGTATTCGCATATATTGGTTACATTTTTGCTCGGTGACGAAAAATCTCTGAAGCATGATAAACTCTGAATTCAAACAACTGCAACAAGTTTGGCAAATTCACTGCATGCATGATGCTTTTGAGATTTTCCAATGTTGCCTTTGTTTAAAAGCCGCTAAAAGGTTTATCGTTTCTCTAAAATGAGAATGTGCTGAGGCATACGGACCAAGCAAGATGAGGTGTTAAATGGCAAAATAAAATTCTATTTTAATGCTAATGGGGACGAATTATTATTAACCGCATGCGGCATTCTTGGGAATTCAGCCTCAAAAATTGTCTAAATGTGTTACAAATATATTCGTTTACTGATGTCTCATTTGTTCAGAATTTGTTAGACGCGTGTTTTGAACCAGTTTGTCGAAAACAACAGCTGACCGCAAAGTTTCAAATGGATATGTGACCATGACCGAGAGCGATTCAATGCAAATACATGAAGGCATTGCGGGTGAATAAAGAGGGAATGTAAAGTCATGATCTTTCATTAGAAACCGTTACGACAATTAGGAACTGAAAAATTTAATGTGCTGTATTTGTGTTGTGAAATCTTCTTAAAAATAAGCTGTTCTTATTCGCGCAATTATTTGCTTTTAAAATTGCGCCTGTTCTACTGGATGGATTTCTATGTTGTGTCTAGCATGAAGAATCACTCTTGTATTTCCGGCTAAGTCCAATCTCGAATAATTGGTTAAGGGATAAAGCACTGATAAAGCATCAATTTCATGAGAGGGCTTGATTTGGCCCCCTTGAATGTACGTGAAAGGAGGCCAGTTCTATTGAATCGAGAACAAGAAATGCGAGAAACTTGTACAAATACCCAAATATCGCAGGATATTTGTCCTTTAGGAGTGCCGGTTTGGCAGGGTATCTTTGTGTCGCACTCTCAACCCTTGCACGAAGCCGAAAAGGCCTCTGCGTGGGAGGCTGCCCTAAAATTAGCCTGCAAAAAGTTTAGACGTGTTCTTCCGTTCAGGGTGCGCGTGATTAGACGAAGTGTCTGAAATTCAGGCTTCTTACAGCGTTGCATCACATTAAATTAATTAGATGCAGTATTGATATTTTTGCTGCGCTGAAGAAAATAGCCTTCGAACCAACGAAAACATTAAAATAACAGTTCACTAAGCTAAGAAAAACAGGAAAGAAGGAATCACAAAGTAAGACTAAGAAAGATTGAAACAGGATGAAACATCGAACTTGAAATATCTGGGCTAAACGCTTCAAGATGCTTTCCCTGCAAGGAACATAATGCGTTATGCCTGCCATAATTCTTGAAGGCATTTTATTTCGACGCCTATTTTTCTGTGTAATTATACTAATAATGTTTTTTATGTCTTCGAAAATTGGATAGGAACTTTGCGTGTTGCAGTTTGGTGGTCATGCAGGTTGTCTTGTCTTTCGTAAAAACGACTTCTTGTATTTCCCGGTTCTTTTAATCGGCTGATATATTAGCTCTAAGCAGTACCTGGAAAGATCAATTCACCAAACTTGGACTAAATTCCGGTTTGGAAAACTTATAAAAAATTATGCTTTTAGTTATTCGTGACTACGGAGTAAATCCAATGAAATATTACTGTAATTAAGTTAGTGGCAAGCGGACTAGGAAAGCTGGCGACAGGAAAACTGAACAGAAAATTAAACAAAACAAAGTAAAACAGCTTTGCGTCGAACCAATATTCGCAGCATCGTCAGTCGATATCTAATGACCCCTCTCTGATCAATATGTACGGCGTTCGCTTGTCGACCAAATCCAGAACTGAACACCAGACTACTAAACTGCACGGCGACAAAAATATTGGGTCATAGAAATTTCGGAGAGCTGATAACGAGCAAAATATAGTTTTGGAATCTGTATATTTTACCTCAAAATAATATTTGTGGTGCTGGTTTGATTTTCCGAGCATTGCATGATGGGAGAGGTGAATTGATGAGGGGAGGCAGACGGAGAGGGAGACGAGCAGTGGCGCGTTGTTTGACTGTGAGGGGATTGGAAACAATTTATTGTCTTTATATTTCTCCCCAATCCCCTCGCGATCACGCTCTTGGGGCCTTCGATCTTACCAATTTGATCTTACCAGAACTGACAATTATTTCTTTAAATTACTTCTAGGTCCTTGATGAAAACGATAACAAGCCTGAAATTTCAGTAACTCTCCTTCAAGATGCCTTTGACGAAAACGGCAAGATACCCGAGGACACCAATCTCAACACTGGAATTGCCTTAGTAACGGTGCGTGACGCTGACAGTGGACTCAATGGTCAAGTCACTGTCACGCTACAACATCACAAGCAAGACTTCGGCCTGCTGCAAATGTTTCCCGGGCAATATATCCTCGAAATTCGACAGCCTCTTAGTATAGACCGACATTCACAATACAAAATAAAAATAGTCGCTGAAGATAAAGGGAAACCAATTTCACGGAAGAACAGTCGCGTTTTGGTTGTCGAGCTCGCCGATAGCAACAGAAACGCTCCGACGTTTGCACAGAAGGTCTACAACTTGGATATCGGTGATGACGTCACACCAGACACGGTAATCACGAGAATGATAGCGACCGATGAGGATGATGGGAGAAACTCCGAGTTGGCCTACAGTTTGGAGAGCATGCGCATAGGTGAGCGGAATGGCAGCAAAGAAGAGCTAAATAGATGGTTCGTCGTTGATCTGTCTGGAAAAGTGCTGGTTGTTTCAAAGTTATGGTGCGTATTCACGCCATCTTTTACGTTGAATATCGACGTTCGAGATAACGGCCGTGTTCCTCTGCACGGGAAAACTGTGTTGAAACTCGCTGTTCAGTGCGCACAGCGCATGTTTAATTTTAGTGTGGCGGAGAATCGACCCGGGGGAGCTGAAGTGGGAAGAATTCCACTCACTTCCATAGCACCCGACAAGATACTTCGTGTAAGACTGGCCATGAACACTACTGATTTTGTTCTGGACGAAAAGAAAGGAACGTTAATAACCACAAGGGAATTGGATCGCGAGAGTAACAGCTCCTATTTACTCTCTGCTGTTATCTCTGATGGAAATTTGGACATGGAAACTATTCTGAACGTAAAGGTGGAAGATACTAACGATAACGCTCCCGAGTTTGTTGGAATGCAAGGCAACCATGACATAAGAGTAACCAATGCAATTTTCATTGGAGAAACTGTGTTTAAAGTGCAAGCCACCGACAAGGATGCTGGATCAAACGGTCTTGTACAATATTCCATTGTCAATGGCAATGAGGATCGCGTATTCCACATGAACAAGCGAAATGGAAAAATCACTCTTAGAAGGGAGCTAAGCGAGAAAGCGTACATCTTAACGATCAGAGCTGCAGACTCGGGTATTATGGCGAAAGAAGCTTCCCTGCGTTTAACAATCTCGGTCGACTTCATCACTCCCGCACCACCGCCTTCCGGATTTCCAGGGGACATTTCTCCGCGTCCTTCAACAACGAACACGGAAACCCGAACGGGTAATGAAGGTTTTTTCTCGGATACAAAAATGATCATCGTGGTTGGAGCTTGCGCGGGTTTCTTGTTGTTGGCTGCTTGCCTGACAGCGGTTTACTGCATGAAGTGCAGGCGCAAGAATAACAAACAAGAGGACAAGCGTGGTAGCTATCATGAACCAGACATAAGTCGAGAAGACGCCTTGAAGGCATCCAAGAAAATGTTTCAACAAGCGACTGCCAACCCACGCGAAACAGCCGAGAAGTTTGTCACCACTCGGGAGCAACCAATCAATGTGTCCCCAATTCCGATCAAAAAGATGTACCCGACGATGACGTATCAAGCTCCGCCGGGCACAGGATCCCCCACGGGTAATTCGCGCCCGGATATGTACTACCCCTTTGGAGAGGGAGTGGTCGAGTGTCACAGTAGTGAAGATGAACTAGATAGCGGGCGTGGAGGGAGTTCCCCCGGGTCCAGCCCGTATTGTGCTCACAGCCCTCCTACCACAAAGAGAGAGAACGATTGGCGGACACCAAATTACGTTAGACATCCTGCTCCTCAGTACCGGGCTCGTAGCCCTGGTATGCCACCACCCCCTCCCCCGTACGAAGACGTTCAGAGGCGAAAAGCATTTGTGACAATTTCTGGAGTCGCGCACTCCACCACGGACCTATAGCAGCGGATGATTGGTATATGATGTGCCTTGTGGAGAGTAAATAATTTGAATGGGCACTTTATGCAAAACACTTTTTTAAAACGAGAACAAATTTCATCGTTTGTTTTCTTTTTATAGCTCAAACACTGTTCTTTAGAGAGGAGGGATTTAGTCGATAAATGATTGTTTCGTTGGGTGTTTTCAACGTGTTAATCTCCTGGTTTTATTTTCGCCCTTTTCCCAGGGAGAACACCGACTAACCTGTTTTAAATCGTCATTGATTCCTTTTCGCAAGGATTTGTTTCATTTTGCATTTGAATTGGAGTTTGGTTACTGCGTGCTCCATCTTCTCTCTCCCCCCTCCCCGTGGGACAGTGTTATTTAACATGGGACATTACCTATTTAATCGCTTAAAAGTTGTACATATACGTTATCGTTCATGTTGAAATGAAATTAATGAGAAGAAATGCGAAATAATCTCGCTTTAGCATTTATATTTTATACGATAATTGAAATCAAGAGAGGGGGAGTTATACCTCGTGCGAATATATGTCGAAGTGGCTAATAGGGAAAGTGCATTTTAATTAGCGACTGGCGTGTTAATCAATCAAATTGCGCTGATTATAAGGGAGCGGCAGAACACAAAGAGGTTAGAAGACGCTGATTTTACACACAGTGCTAATAACGAAAATACCATATAGAGGTAATTTAAATTGATATTTTACACTCATGGCAGCATGCTCATTAAGTGAACAAAATAAATGGGTACGTGATGCTCGGTTTTAACTGTGTTGTCGTTTTGTGACTTGGGTTGTCATTGTTGGGTACAAGAGCTGTCTCTCGTGCATAAGAGTCCATAAGAATCTGGGGAGAATTAATCCGCTCCTCAAACTGAATAATGGTCCAATGAAATCATCTTTGGCAAGAACAGAGGATGGATTGCAAACTAACTACCTTGTAAAAATTGGGTTCAACTTTCGAAGATGTGTCACCCGAGCTAGCTTTAACAAAAATACTGAGAAGAAACAGTCAAGGATTGCGAATGGCGACCTTGTACAATTGGATCGATCATCGTTCCTTAGGAAAACCCCCACGCAGCCCATGTTTCTCAGTGTCTTGTAGAAGAACATAGATGGGTGTCCACCCAACGGAGCACTTTTAACGTAAACGAGGGCGATCCTGGAATGCTTTATTGGAAGTCCGAGACTATTGGAATTCTGGTTGGCGTGCGCGCCTAGCCACGCAATCTTTCCCTCGACAGAAAAAGTAGACTATATTTAGGAATGAGAACTTGGAGCGCTGCCCAAAAATATAACATTCAAATGAGAATTGTGAAATGGATTGTTTATTCACGTCTTGAGCAGTTGCCAATACATTGTCTTGGCTACCATTACCTTTCTGCAACTGTCACATCAGAAAATTAGAGCCCGTATGTACAAGGGGGTCTTCCATCGGAAGATATGTTACAATTTTCTTTCGTTTCTACTTTTTCTTTTCAAAGTTCCCGTCTGGCCCTTCGTCTTATTTTAGCCATTCGTTAATTTTCGTCCACAATTGCGCAGCGCGCGAAAACTAAAAATAAAATGAAACTTATTGCACCCCAGCGTGCCTCGAAAAACATAAACGTTTTCTGAGAGAAATAGAGGGAATGTACGACATTTTCGTGCCAAAAGTGTTTTAGGATCACCGGCTTTCGTGCTTGAAGAAATCTTCAAAATCGTCTGCAATTCTGCTTTGTTTGTTACAGTCTTGTCTGAGTCATGACGTCACTCGTGCGCTTCGCAATTCTATAATACTGGTACAAAATTTTGTATCTTGTTGTATTCTCTCGATTAAACGTCCTTGGCGTTTATTTCAACTTCGGTCTTGTTGACCCGGCGTTTTTTTCTCAAGGGTTGTTGTTGTTGTTTTTTTTAAGCCGCGCTTTGTGCTCAAAATTTAGTGAATTTAAGGCAAACTTTAACAAAACTGTTCACCAGAACAAAGCCAAAATGCCACCAACTAGGTAGCTTGTTGGAGAAAAACTGATAAATCGAACTGTTAGAGCGTGTTCGCCTTTGCAACTAAATATTAAACTTATTTGTCCATGAGATTCACTTTTGTATTACCAAATTAAAATAAAAACGGATTATAACCGGACCTCAAATAAACACCGGGGGCGTTTATCCAAAACTCGACGTGACAGATCCGGCGTTTAATCGAGAAAACGCGCGCGGTGTGTGTAAACAAGCTCATTCAAAGTCAATAATCAGTGGTTCGTACATAACGCATTCACTGAACTGTCGAGCTTCGATCCCAGCCGGGCTGCGGTGCGATCAGGGGAGCAGCCGATGGAGGTTCGCTTTCTGGCGCATCTGATAAAGGTTGCTGTTGTTCATCAGCTGGTGGCGGTTGAAAAAAGTTACTTTGATCGGTAGGTGCTGGGTTTTCGTTTTGAAACGCCATTTGTTGATTTTCGTTTTGTAAAGCGTTCACCAGCGAAGTATCACTTAGACCAGTTTCCATATCAGGCTGGCTTCCTGCTAAACCAGCTTGAAAACCAGCTTCATTGCCAAGTTCGTCGTTTTGAAATGCACCCATTGGTGGCATTGCGGGTGGCATGGGCGCCATTGGTTGCTGCATGAAAGGCGCCGGAGGAACCTGCGGTTGCTGTTGATATGCCAGCGGTTGCTGGAACATAGAAGGCGCGTAGTTTGGCTGTGCAGGGTTTGCTGGTGCTGCAGGTGGTGCTGTTGAAAAAAATCAACAGTTTTGATTTGTCAATCAACAGACTGGTTCTTTAGATAATTTCTATATAAAATAAAACAAATGTCCCTTTTGCAGGCGCTCCTCAAGTCAATTTTCATTATACCAATTCCGGTTTCTAATGGTTTTTGGAAGTTTTTCTCTTAATACTGAGTTCTCACTGCCGAAAGATGCAAGCAAAACTGGAAAGTTCGGTGTTTTATCGTTCGCGAGCCTCCCTCAATGAAAACCATAATATATGAGTGTGGTTTTAGAATAACTGTTGATTTCATAACGGCTCACTGACAACTGACAAGAAAAAAAAAAGAGTTGCTTAAAAAGAGATCGAGTTGTGTAATAAAGGTATCAGATGAATGCATTTTGGACAATCACAAGCTTGATGACGCATCGCAACGTTTCCGATCCTTTCTGCTGTAGTGAGAGCGCTGGCCTCCACGTCATATGTGGATTGAGTTTGTTGTTGGTTCTCGTCATGTTCCGATGCCTTTCTAGCAACATTCTTAAACTCTTCAAATTTGAATCTAATTACCTGGCGGGGCTGCTGCTGCTACCATAGGGAAATCGACGAAAGCATGAAAGCAAAATAATACAATGTTAACATATAATGAAGTGTAGTAATTATGGGGAAAGAGATACTAATATTCTGTATAAATGTTTCTCAAACTCATTAAAGTGCTACTACTATGAAATTTTCGATATTCTTTTTTTACATTTTCGTTAATAGTACGACTTTTTCAGGTATCTTGCCAAATTTCAGTCCATTACGAGAATTAGAAGTTGTCTTTTTTGGACCTTTATTTCCCAGAATTTACGGCCGCCATTAATTCTCCTTGTTCCATGACTTGGTTGAGAATTTGAGAAAATGACGTCATTTTCTCAAAATACCACAGGGGTTGAAATTATAATAACAAAAAGTACAGAAAATTGCACGAGGTTAACGTCCAAACCTTTTACTCTTCTTCGTGCGATTTTCTGTGTGATTAAAATAACACAGGAGCACTGCAACCAGGAACACCAAAATTGTGAAATGTTGTCCCGCTACGGATTTCCACAGTTTTTAACCTCATACCTTCCCCCTCCCACCCCTCTACATCCGACTCCACCGTTCCCCTCCCACCCCACTCCATCCCACTCCACCGCCACCCTCCCCATCACACTCCTCCCCCTACCCCCTAGATCCAAAAGAAGCTCAGGAAGACTTTAACTTACCCGCCGGGTCCTTAATACATGTCGGTCTGTTAACAGCGATGGCGTCCTTGCATTTTGGCATCACACATGGAACATACTGAACCTTACACGTCAGACCGGCTGGACACATGAATTTCTGATAAAATGAAGAAAAGAGCAAAAAGTCTTATAGCCTTCGGAAAACAGTACATACGGAATGCATCAGGTATCAAATATTTTTGCCAAACTTCTTTTTTAACCTACCTTACATGGGTTTGGATCTCGCGCTGAAAGAAAAGAAGGCCGGAATACAAGTTAAAAGCTTTATAACGTCATATACATTATAAATACATTCGGTATCGCTGCTCTTGCAAAGATTTGGCATTGAGCGGCGCAGTGCCCTGCTAGGTGCTGTTGTGCACCTGCCAGTATTAAGCCCGAGTTGTGTGTGGGGGGAGAGGGAGAGCATAGGTGGGGGATTTGACAAGTATTTATTGCCACATAGTTGGGGCTTTAATTTGACCAGCAATATTTTATTGACTTTTAGTGGCTCTGTTGACCATCCAAAAATACCCTGAGGTAGGGCATTTGAACAAAAAATCTCAGCTCAAATTTCCCGCCTATATAACCAGCATCACTATCGGTCGGTGTCTAGCTAGTAGGACAAGTAGGGGGGTGGGGAGGGGATTAAAGTAATTTTTTATGGGTTGACGTCCCATACAGGGTAAACAGGAATAAATCTTGTCGCTGTGCTACCACAGCAGATTGTCAATTTGGCTCTGCCCATCTCCAGATTTAAAACAGATTTCAAACCTCACTTTTAACTGTTTGATTAGTCGACGGCACCAACCGTATCTGCTTACTTTTCGTCTTAATCACATTAATTCTTACTTGTAGGTGTACAGACCATGCCTCCGCAGTAATTCTTACAGCACTTCCGGTCAGCGTCGCAATGACTATCCTCTGAACACTCGGACTCAGTGCATTTGGGATTAGCGTCATCTGGCAGCACGTACGCCACTCCCCAGAAATTCAGCCTGGGGTCCTTTATTTTAAAGTTTTCCTCGGCTCTCCCGCACAAACCCGTCCGAGAAAGGTACCCTGAGGGGGGAATGGGCACCACGTTTAATACTTTCAAAACAAATTGAGCCACGATAGTGTCCTGCGGTATCGTATAGCTAGGAAATGAGGTGGGTATTTTCCAAGCAGTTTATGCCAATTTCTGATTGAAATCAATCTGAATCGAAATTCAGAAGAATGACTTTAAGATCTTCTTGATTGAGAGGAGGTTTTGGTTTTCTGTCGTTGTCGACACGAGCAATACTTGATTTGACTTACCTCTTTTGTTTCTCTTAATGGATCCTATGTGGAAATGAAAGAGAAAAGAATCCAGAACGTTAGCAAACGATTGTAGAGATTGTAAAGTTAAAGACATCAACACAACAATTATTTAAAAAATATCAATATTTATTATCCAACTGTGCTTCGTAGAGTACAAATTACGCCCAAAACGAGTACAAATATCACGCGGTATTTGTACTCCAGCTAACCGGTTAGAAATTCGCCCGCACTGGCATAACGATTTCGTGTGTTGGATAATAAATCTCTTATTAAAAGTTTTGTTGTGTAGTATCGCTGAGAATTTTTATTCGTTGTTTTTTAAATTAAAATACGGCACAACTCGTAAAAATACTCAGCGATACTACATAACAAAACGTCTAATAAGATGATCTATATATCAAATAATCAGTTGTTACCTGATTGGCATAGTACAGCATATCCAGCTAAAAATAAAATTACAAATGCCCTCATTCTTCCCCTCATCCAGGGTTTATTTTTCTGAAATAAAAACACAGATAAACGTCAAATGGTAAACGTATGGAGTCTTGGTATTCAATAGATCAAAACCTTGGAACTCAGTGAAAATTTATGAAAAACCAAGCGGAAAAAAAATCTTCTTGTGAGCCTGCTTTCTTCCGCTGAGTTTATATTAAACTGTTTATTCCCGGAGACTCGAGTCCACCTATATCTTTATACCCCCCATATTCGCTTGGAAAATCGTATTTATATTTGGAAAGGCGTAATTGTATAAATAAAGTCTTTTTAGACTATTTCTCTATATCCGTCTTGGTTGTTTCTTAAATTTTTTGTTTCTGCAGGAGCAGATGAAGTTCTTTTCTAGTTCTTTTCAAAAATTACAGTTGTGATAAACTAAAATTTAATTATTTTTGCAGCTGACCAGAAACTAGTAGAAACTAATAAATCCACGCAAAATAAAGGGGAATGTCTGACTGAAGAGCTGAAGAGAAGGCATCTCGTCAGCGGACTAGTAACTTCGCGAATAATAGTTTCAGATGATCTATATATACGTACTTTCGTTCTACAAATTAACACACAGCGAGGTTAAACTTAATTTCAAGGTTCCTCAGTTTGCGAAATCCAAACATTTGACACTCATTTGCGGAGAGACGACTACGGTCGCAAGATCGAAGCAGACATACTTTTGACTTTATAATGTATTAAGACGACGAATGACGAGACCTTGCAAAAGAGACTGGAAACCGTGGTGCAGTTAGACTTCTTAGTGGACTATACCTTGATGGGCCGGGCTTGAACTTAGAAAAACGTTTGCAAGGACTAACATGAAAAGCTCAGTTTTCTCGGGACGCCTTCCGCTTGAGCGCTTTTGTACGCTTTTGCGAGTAAAATAGTGCGCAGAGAAACAGGATCGGACTTCGCCCCTCGTTCCGTTTCATTTCTTTACGATAATTTAAACTTGGGACCGCAAGAATTTCTTGGAGGACTTCAGACTTATTTATCGAGCACTAAATGAGTCCGTGTTTGTTCTTTTACTAGCTAATATTCATTCTACCTCGGGATCAATTTATCAACCTTGGGTACCCGTTTGTTCCAGTGGCAGGTTGTTGATAGTTTCGCACATGAGTAGATTTAAAATAGTCTCCTGACGATTAACTAGAAAAACGCTAAAAATCAGAAGCTTGCGACAAGGAAATTACGGTGATTTGTGTATAATAGGTAGTGTGGTCTTTTGAAGTATACATGAAATACTACGACGCAAAATAACATAAAATTAGTTTGGTCTCCCCAGACAACTTTATGCTACAACTGTACAAGTTATGTAGACTTTTGGAGAACGTAACATCAAAATATCGGCAATCTGTGAAAATTCAAATATAAGTATCCACTGAGGTATCTAAATACTTTCTAATGGTAAAAAAGAAGAAAACCCGTTGAAAGTAATAATAAATTTCAATAACGATTGGAGTTCATCAAAACTACCTCTATTTTTCCCGTTATCTCAATCTCTCTGAACGTAGCAAGGAAGACTGCACACTAACAGTATTTCTCAGAAGCCAAAATGTATCCAAAAATTATTTTACTTACCTTTCCAAGGGCAACTTGTAATTTTCAATATTTTCTCGCTTTCTTTCCCTGGTGCATAACAAATTCTCCGGTTGGTAATTACCTCATGTCGTGAATATGAGAGAATCTACACCATATACCGCTGACCAGGTGACTTGTCATTTAGCGCAAAAAGGAGCGTGATTTGCTATGTTTTATACGAACGTGAGGTGGATTAGCCAGAATTCCAGACGGCCTCCTCTGGCCGCCTAATTCTGAAATTCAGATAGCGTTGGAGATGAAATGGTAGATAGCAAACGAGGGGAGTTTAGCATCTCATTTCCAAATGGCGCAAGAGGAATATTGCTTTATTGACTGAAACAACTACGAAATATCGGTAAATCTTTCTGATTTTATGCTGTGGAAAGGACTGTGCAATCAGAATCGTCAATTAAGGGAATTAGTGCCAGCCGAAAGTAATGAACACATCATGTTGCTTAGCAACTTCAGGGAAGAACATCGTCGGCTCAGTCCTGTCTGATTGACTTGTTCCCTCGGCTGTCGTCTGCAGGGGGCGAAATTAGGTTGGACAACAGGATAGATTGAGGAGTGCACGGTGTCACGGGAAGGGTCGGTAATTAATGTTCACGGAGCGATTTTTCATTCCCCTCACGCTTCTCTGCCTCTGTACATTTGCATTCTTTATCATTCGGCTATTGCCAACTCGTTCCTTAGCCTGCGAAGCTGGCGGTTTATTTTGGTAGCGCGCTCCATCGAAACAAGCAGTGAAAGCCGCGAAATTCCGCAACGCACTACGCTCTCCCTCATGCAGGCCCTCTCGGCTGTCACTGCTTGTTTCGATCGAGCGCGATATCAAAATAAACCGCCAGCTGCACAGGCGACTCGTTCCTCCTAAAGGATACATTATTAAAGCGTCAAAGACTGATATACAATGTCATAAGAGAAGATACAACAACAACCATTTTATTTTGCTAGATATACAGAACATAATACAGCAGAAAGTATAATCTTAAATAAGAAAAAAATAATCAGAATAGTAAAAACTAAACGAGCTGAGTTGCTCACGTGACCCTCAATTCACTCAGGGGGACCCCTGGGCAATCAGCTTATGCTACAATATTTTAAAATTCAGCCTAAAACAATAGATATCATTACGAGACTTTGGGGAATAAACCCCAGAGCCTCGATCATCCTGAAGTGACCTGAAGTCCATTGTTTTAGGCTGAATTTTAAAATATCGAAATTGGTCTATTGCAATAACGTTGTCATTGGAGAAGAAAAGTGAAAAGAGGCAAACAGACAAACTGCATTTTCGGATCGTAACATTCTTAAAAGCAATCAAGGTATAATAACGTACAAGTTTTGAATATTTTCTTCTCGTAATATAAAATCTGAACAGAAGTTATTCATTTTGCTTTTTCTATTATGGCTGTTTTATATATGACAACGGTTTTCCAGTTGGGTGTTTATCCAGTTCATAGTCTGCCCTTGATAATGACAAGAAATTTTCTGGGTACGGGATTAGGGTGTTCCATTGACCCGCTGTCCATCACGGTTTTGTATAATATGGATATTCGTTTCAGAATCCTGATTCAAGCAAATCGCTGTAAAAAATTAGCGTTCTTTTTTCACTAGCTATTCCCTAAAAGTAAATGTTGTTGAGACCAATATTTGTCCAAGAAAACTGTCCAAGAAAAGCGCCTAGAACCCAGATTGTATGTTAGTTGATATTCAAAAAATCGCGAATTATGGCGATAACTTTAAAACCCACATGAGAAAACAGAGCTGACATTTACAGAAAATTGAAAAACCGTAAACGTCTTTTCGAATTTGACCTGTGAAACCGTCAAACGATCAGCTTTGATTCATTTCATTTCAAAGCACCTGTCCCTTCAATTTACTCCGAGAAAGATCATCATCCTTGACTGAAACACCCGTAAAACTTTCACTGGGTTTACATAGTTTATGAAATCCATTTTGTATTTTCCTCGCAGATTCTGCAGATTTTCATTTAATTAATTTATACATAAGGCCATCCCTTTCTTTTCGTTTATTCGTGAACGCAGCGTTTTCTGATTTCTGTTTTCTGATTCCCAGTCGGCAAATTCTTCTTGATTATTTTGGGGATTTACCAGGATTTACCAGCTTTCCTCCAAACTTACATCGAGAAACTGATTTTCACTCAGCACCAATTGAACGATATATAAAAACCAAAGTTAATTGTTCAGTTGAAAAGCTAGTAAAAGCTGCGAAACGAGCTGTGAATATCGTTTGTCGCCAGGAATATTTGTCTTTTTGACAATAAAAACACTACACGAGTAAGAGTAAAAATGGCACTGTTTCAAAAGTTACTTTGAATCACACCAGAAATGCAATATTATAAAGTTTAATTTGCAGACGTATGTTTGGTTACAAAGCTTTTTGGGACTAAAAGCTCTAACTTTTATTTCGCAAACTATTTTTACCTTTTTAAATCTGCATAAGAATTATTGGATCAATCCGCGCTTATATAAGCAGCTGAATCAACTTTGACTGATATTTATTTCCCGAGTGGATAATTTTCCTGTGCAAGTTCCAGTACGCTGGCCGCGCGTGGCCCTTGATTCTTGGAAGGCTGGGAATGACCGATTATGGGAAGATGGCGGAAAAAGCGACTAAGAGAACAGTGAACGGTACCGTGAAAACCCACTAAATTTATCCAGTTTTCAGCTGGATCATGAGTCTTATGAGACAAGTTAGTCTTTTGCCTGCTGGCTGCCAGCCTTGTAACCTTGATGTTTGTGCAGCAAGCAGCAATGGGGACCGTTTTGCGTACTGTGCGACGCTCGCAGTTTACGTTTACGAGGTAAGGAATGACCTCACTGTCACTATAGGGACAAACCGCGGAACGATATTGAACAACTTTGGACTCCAAACTCCTTGTTTCTCCATTTTTCAGACGTGTTTCTGGCCATAACATTTCGAGCAAACGAGAATCGCAACTGTTATCTCTTATTTGCATTGTCGGGTTTAATTACGCGAATTGGAATTTTCACAGAAGTTTGTTTATTTTGGTGCGAAGCTAGTCTCTTCGAGTGATTGCTCAAAAATTCCTGTTTTCGTCCGTAAACTTGGATAATTTTGTCGCTTACTGCTAGAACGCCGGTACTTTTCATTCGATATGAACAGATGTTCTAAGGTGCTTTGATATGATTTTGCAATGTTAATGTAAATTCGGAAAAAAAAATTATTAAGCAAGTACTTTACAGTTTAAGCTTAATATTTAATTCGATAGAATATGCGTTAAGGCAAAATAAATTTAAAATTAACCTTTTGGCATTTTAAAGTGTTAGCAGGGAACAATTTTTCGATTATGGACTTATAACATCTTAGGTATCTTTAATCATAATTTTATGATCATTAATTGATTGATATTTTTATTGATAGAATATTTTTCTGCATTTAAATTTACAAGTGGGATTCTTTTTTTTAAGTTTTTCACTGGTCGTGTTTATTGACATATAAACTAGGTACACCACATATATATTTCACAAAGATAAATCACATTCATCATTCCCCAGGACTACATGGTCTCTCAAATCTAGAGTGACTAAATTGCATGATCTATGTATATGTCTTGAAGATGTTCAGGTGTTTATCACATTGTCCATACCTCAAGGAAACAGATCTTTTCCTGTGTTCAACTGTCACATCTGCATGGGTGTGAGATAACAAATTTTATAGCATGATTTGTAAAAAGCAACTTCCAGTCATGTTGAATGGGATCAAATAATAAAAAACTGAACTGAGAACCAAGATGTTCTTGTAAAGAAGTTCTTTTAAAACCCTTCCCTGAGTCAGAGTAGATGGTCTGTTACAAACATGCATTGATCACCATGCCTTTACTCTGTGGTCGTGGCAAATGATAAATCTGAGACTTTAGAGTGACATGAGTTTAATATTTTTTGCAAGCCCAATACCTTGTTAGCCTTAATCAAATGAAATTGGAATCTAGGGATGGCTTTGCAAAAACTTCAAGATGTTCAGATCTGTGAAATTTGACATTCTCCTTGGGGTGGGTACTCTATTATTTAATATATGGGCTATGCAGGGCGTGCCGCTGGATAGGGGGGTATGTTTTTTGACCCCTCAGTCCTGAACAGGGTATACAATTCAGGTGAGCCTGTCCTAAACTGGGTATGGATATTAAGGAGTCGTCCTGTACAGGGTATGGCTTCGAGACTTCCGTCAAGTCCAAAATCAGAAACGTTCATCAGTATTTATTTAGCAGGTCATCAGTCAACATAAGATCATTCTCAGGACTAGATATTAGTGCTATATTATAAAAATGGTTTCTTTTGTCCTAAACAGGGTATGTGTTTGATGTTATTTTTGTCCTAAACAAGGTCAGGTTTTCAGACCTCCAGTGGTTATTGCACCCAAACATGGGTCCCCCGGGTTACAATACAATACAATACTTTATTAATTCTCCCCAAGGGGTTTTTCAGAATTAATTTACAATATGGGTTGGACCACTTTCGACAACAAATATTACTTTCTGTCTGGCATCAGGTATTTCTTCAAACTAGCTTATTGCTTTCCCTTAATTGGCTTTTGAAACAACCCACCTTGTAATTTTGAATGACCTTCTATGCGGTGGGTATATATATATTATAAATAAATAAATTTATAATAATATATTATAATTTACCATAAATATATTTATGACAGTAATAACTTGTGAGAATGATTTATTTTCAGTTAGATCATCAATTTAATGAATTCCGTCTGTCTGCCATTATGGCGCAACACAAGAAGACCATAACATGCATTTCATGGCATCCAAAGAACCCCGACATCCTTGCAACATCAAGCAGTGACTGTCGTATTTACATATGGAGTGTATCGCGGCAAAACGTAATCAACATGCTGGAGAGTATGAAATCACCTGTGCAGTCCATTGGGTGGTGTCCACATGATCCAGATTCTATAGCTTACATATATGGGCGTGGACCTATGTACATTTGGAACCCTACCTCTCCAGAGGCATTTAAGCATTTAGAATCCATGACATTTTTTTCTGAGGTGTGTCAATTTCGTTGGAATCCGAGAAAGATAGGCAAAATTGTCTTTGGGCATAATGATGGAAGTATATCTGTTATAAACCCAGGGCAGAAAGCTTTAAAACATTACTTAAGGCCAGAGGCTGTTGAAGATCCAGACGAAGAAGATCCTGTAACATGCCTTGAATGGGACCCATTGTCCGTGGATTACTTGTTGGTTTCAAATGCCCATCATGGGATTAGATTGATTGACACTGACTCTATGAGCGTGATTATGAATTTTAAGTTGCCAAGCTCAGCAATAAAGATTCATACGTTGGCATGGGTGCCGTCAGCACCTGGAGTGTTTGTGACTGGAGGTAAAGTGGTAATGTTTATTTGTGTGGTATATCTGATAAGGCATAAAAATGTTTCAATCAACTTACAACAACAACGTTTATTTTACCCAACAGATTTATAAATTAAATTGCAAATTCTATTCGAAAATTTATCTGATTTGACTGGTTAATATTTATGTTTATTTTTTATCTTTGATACTTTCTAGACACCCAAGCTGGCATTCTACGGGTATGGAATGTGTCCAAGAGTTCTCCTATGACCAACATTAAATTAAAAATGACTGGCTTTCATGCACTTATTGTAGTGGGACCTATCCCGGTCACATTATCGACCAACAATAACGAAACCTCTTTTGGACTGTCATCAACTTCAGTGGCAAATAAGCCGCCATCTCAGCCAAATCATGCTTCATACTCTTTACCTCCTGCAAGTATACTTTGCACGTTTATGGATGGTGGGGTTGGGTTGTACGATTTGGGGAAAAGGAAGTGGAGTTTTCTTAGAGAAATGGTGAGTTTAATTATGGCATCATTTCATGTACTATTACATGTCATTATTATTTTTTATAAAATCTGAGTGTTCTGATTGGTTCTTTCTTGGTCGGGATTTTGCCATATGGACTATCTCCAGAGAAACGGTCGTAGACGCTTATTTTGTTCTAAAGGTGGATTTCCACTGTCGCGTATTTTTTTTACGTCCGTTTACGTGCATGAAAATGTATGAACGTATGAATGTATGAACGACTAGCGTAAACGTGAACGCAAGTTTTTCCATACATCGTCTCTAATTTTATTTACGCACGTAAAAAATTACGCGACAGTGGAAATCCACCTTAAAGTTAGATAATTTAAAATTTGCAACAAAACTGAGGAAAGAAACGTATATAAATATGTGTACTCTAATTTAAAAAAAATATGTTTTCAAAATCATGGTAGCTTGTTCTTTCTGAGTTTCTTGCTGCATCAAAACACGTTACAGCAGAAAACCTCACCAAAGTCACCAAACGTGTTTTTAATAAACATGCATGACCCTAGTGCGATATAACTCAGTCCAATTACTAAATATAACTAACCTCTTACTAACCGAGCGTGAGGCCCGCACTGTCACAACCTCAATAATGATAATTATTATTCTTTGTCAACTTGAGGGTCCATAACATAAGTCACATTATGTTCAAAAGTCTGTCACAACCAATCTTGGGTGAAACAAAGTTATTAAAGAAGCTACGTCATGGTTTATGGATTTTGAAAAATTTAGCCTAAATTTCTCAAATTTGTCATAATTTTGCAGTCAAGTCTCAATCTTTCCCATCCTTAGCCATCCTTGTTCCTGTTTGGTTTAGTGTCACCTCAGGCATTTTTCTTCCTTACTAATTAAAACTAATTTACTGGTACTTAGAGGTTTCCTTCGTGTTAGGGGGACTCTGGTTCATGCCAAAATGTCTCAAAATATCTAGATCTCCTTTAATACTAGCTGCATGTTAAAATAAGAACTAAGATTGTCTTTAAGTGCTGAATCAACTGACTTATTTATGGTGGTCAATGCTTGTCACATTCCAGGGGCATATAGAGACAATATTTGACTGCAAATTCAAGCCAGAAAGTCCAGATTTGTTAGCTACAGCATCATTTGATGGGACAATCAAAGTCTGGGATGTTAATACTATGAATGCAGTAAGTTGCTATTCTATTGTTATATTTGGTAAACAAAATACATTGGAAGCAAATTTGATAAATTTTGTTGAAACAAGAACTTATGTTTCCACAGGTGCATTCTTCACCTGGGAATGAAGGGATCATTTATGCCCTTTCCTGGGCACCTGGTAAGATTAAATTTTAAGACTTTTTGTTTACATGACTGTTTTGTATCATGTCATAATATCTGTGATGGACAAGCATCCCAATCAGAGGGGGGAGGGGGGAGGGGTGGGTGGGGTGAGGTGAGGTACAGAAAATACTTTGATTTTGATTTGATGTGATGTTTTGCAGGAGATGTAAACTGTATATGTGGAGCAACAGCAAAGAACGGAGTCTTTATATGGGATATTGCCAAAGAAAAAATCATCAAGAGGTTTACTGAAGTAAGACAGAAAACTTTCTTGAATAAAATTTGCTGACAAGGGAAAAGGAAAAAGTCAGAGTCCCTGACAGCATTCAAACCCGTGACCTTTCAGATACTTGTTAGGTGCTCTAACCAATTAAACTATGGAAAACACTTGGTGAGCTACGTGTACAGGCCATTTACTAGGTAGCATTTGATATGTGTCCTGGATAGTGCTAGGATCAGCAATGCTGTCTTTGTCCAGATACTGATTGGGTGCTCTAACCACCTGATTTCCAAATGGCTGTTGGTTATGGTTGGCGAAATGGTGCAAAATTCACAAAGTTTATATTTATTCACATTCAATGCTGTTGTTGTTATTCACGAATATATTTATTCACATTCAACAACTACGTTTACATTCAAGAAATATATTTGTTCGCGTTTAACGGTGTATTTCTTATTCACGAATATATTTACTCACATTTACGGGACGTATTCATTCACAGTCAACGGGTTATATCCGTTCACATTCACGATCCAAATATTCATTCAACTCGGTGCAATATTCATTCAACATTTTCTGCACACTCTCTTTGCGCACATTAGGTCCCAGCTCCCAGCGAGCCGTCTCAGTGTTACTTCTGTTATTGGTAGAACATTTCAAGAAAACAATTAAGCGAGAAAAACCATCGATTCCACCATGTATAACAAATCCCCATGTCACCAGGCTATGGTGTCCATCAATATGCCATAAGCTATTTGGACCAGCAACAGAATATGCCCTCCTAGAAATTACGACAGCCCAGCGGATTCTAGAGTTTCCAGGGTCAACACGGCCAATACTCTCCCTGATTCGATCCCGTTGAACTCTGAGACCTAATGATCGAAGATGTCCGGACACTAAGGAATACCCAACCAAAGTCCCATGATTACTCATGAAACGTTGTACGAGATTGTCTAGTTGCGCATCCGAAATCATGGAGAAGCCTGTTATCTCCTCTAGCCCATACTCCACAATACGACGTCTCAATGTCCACCGTGAAACAAGAAGCATTTGAGCTACTTTAGTCCACGTAAAACCCGACGATCTTAGGTGCAGAAGAACTTCCTCCGATATTAAATACCTAGGTCGCCCGACGCTTCCAGATCGGAAGACCTCAGGGTTGTTCAAAGAATACACTGCAAGGTTTTTGCAGTTTGAGTCGTGTTGTAGCCATTGTCCATGCAAGAGACGTATATTTCCCAGTATTTCATTCAGTACTGCGCTGTTGATACTGACGAAAGGCAGAACTTGCTGGAGAGCTACTATAAGATACTCGAGCCTTATTTGGATGTTCTCTCTCACTCCTACTTCCACACTGTTCCATTCCCGTTCGCACTCTTGTAAGAGATCGAGAGCTGCAGAAAAAAGATCTTGCCAGTGTGACACTTGTGTTTGGGACCTTCCTTCGTCTTCCATTTTGCGTTCTGAAAAGAGCGGGAGCTGGGACCTAATGATGCGCAAAGAGAGTGCGCAGAAAATGTTGAATGAATATTGCACCGTGTTGAATGAATATTTGGATCGTGAATGTGAACGGATATAACCCGTTGACTGTGAATGAATACGTCCCGTAAATGTGAGTAAATATATTCGTGAATAAGAAATACACCGTTAAACGTGAACAAATATATTTCTTGAATGTAAACGTAGTTGTTGAATGTGAATAAATATATTTGTGAATAACAATAACAGCATTGAATGTGAATGAATATAAACTTTGTGAATTTTGCACCATTTCGCCAACCATAGTTGGTGAGCTGTTGGAGACTGAGATTTTTTTCTTTGTCACACACTGGTGTATATGTTGTGGTTTAAATTTATCCTTGGTTTAAAAAATTTTAAACCAGTTTGATTTTTATTTCCCTTTGTCTCATGTTGATTAGCATCATCTGAAACAAAGGGAAATCAATATCAAACTGGTATGCATAATTTACTGACCGAGCTGAAACTTTACCATCTTTCATATTATCACATTCCAAATCTTTTAGCTTGTAATGGTTTAATTAATTCCGCTTAATTTCTGCTACCTGTAACAAAAAATATACATACTTTTGTAAGTTTAATGCAATTTACATCTAAGGAAAAAAAAATTGATATGCGCTTTAATTTGTTCTTATTAATGTTATAATTATTTTCAATTACTGGTTTTCAAAAGAATTGTTCAGTAAAAATGAGACCCACCCTTTAGACTACCATGAAGATGGAATTAAAAGTTGACTGTAAGTTTGAAAACTTGCAACATTTTAATTAAGCAGGTCATCTCCAGATTACCTCATGAGTAGAATGATGTCAAGATTACTGTACTTAGGTTTAGAATAGACCACTTTCTCATTGTAATTATAATGACTTGAATGAAAAGGTTTCATGTACAGTACTGCTCAAGAGTAAATTAACAGTCCCTTGTGCCTTTGTGCCTCATTGTGTGTTTGTCTCTAGACTCAAAACTTGATTTCTGTATTGTCACCCATTGAGCACTACAGGCCGTACTGTCCCTGTCCATCTGTGGAATAACTTTCTTGCAATTTATTATGAAATTCAACTTTTCATTTCACATTATTTCAGCATGGAAAGCATAACATTTACAATGTGAGCTGGAATCACAAGGATTCACGAAGAATAGCTTCCTGCAGTGCAGATGGAACATGGTAAATGTTTCCTAACTTTAATTATAATTACTGTCAGTTATATCTAAGAGTGAACACACGAGGCCATCAAACGGTCAGGACAGGGGCAGATCCAGGAATTTTTGATAGGGGGGTCCAAACTTTGACTCAGTTGAGTGATAATAAGCGATACTGTAGATGCGAGAATTTCATCGTCAAAAGAGTAGTAAGAAACATAAAATTCGGTTAGAGAAGGGGGGTCCGGACCCCCCTGGCCCTTCCCCTGGATCCGCCACTGCAGGATAATGTTGCGAGTCAGTGAAATTATTGATGATTTTAAAAATATATATATTTCTAGTGTTGTGAGACAAGTAGATGGAACCTTAGTCAAAAAATACAAGCATCCTGGACCAGTGTATGGCTGTGATTGGAGTCTTAACAACAGGTAACCATACATAACATATCACGAAAAAACTTTCTAATTGAAATATTGCAAATGCTGTCTGCAATAGTTACGGTTTATATGCAAATGCAGCCATTACACTACTGGAACAAAGACCTGAAAAGAAAATTTCAGGCTTTGAACGGGATTCAAACCCACGGCCTCTGCATTACCGGTACAGTGCTCTACCAACTGAGCTATCAAAGCCACACGAGAGTGGCTGTATGTGGGTTAGCCCTTAAAGTGGACGAAATACCTGGCGGGGTATGGTGAGTAACAATTTAATGTTGGACATTCATTAATCTGTCTGCAGTGTTCAACATTGTAACCAGGGGGTTCATTAAGGGTCGGGCACTGGGCAAATTGATCGTGTGTGAACTGGACTTAGCCATGACTTTGCCTGGCTGTTTTCATCTTCTCTACTTACTTTCTTTTATAAGAAAAACTAAAAATGCCCAGCTAGAAAACCCTGCTGACCTCCTGCAAAAAAAAAAAACTTAATGCAACCCCTGTGTAATATCATTGTTAAATATGTGTTCCATAGAGATATGATTGCAACTGGATGCGAAGATAAATGTGTCAGGGTGTTTTATGTTGCTGCAAGCACAGATCTTCCTTTGAAGATATTCTCAGGTAAGGAATAACTTGTCAAAGAACAATTAAATTTAGTAATGTGAAATTGTTTTAATTTATTAATTGTTTCTTGTTTCCAAAGTTTTTATAAATCCTTATGTATTAAACATTATACTGTGTTTGGGGGGGACCTCCTGCTTCCCGTAATCTTTTACTCCTGGCTCGTTGTTTATTTCTATTAGAAAATGTAATGCAGTGTTGCAAATGCAACTTTCCCTGGTTCCCACCACCCTGGGAATCGTATTTCCTGGCTTATTCTCAACCATCCACTTCCCCTACCCCCATCCCCCTTCACAATACGTATACTTCACTTGAGTTCATATCTTTTTATTTGGAAAGAATTTTACCTTCCAATTTCAATACATGAACATGCATAATTTATATATTAACTGCTTGTTAATGTCTTTAGGTCATATAGCAAAGATCTTTCATGTGAAATGGAGTCCTATAAGAGAAGCAATTCTCTGCAGTGGCTCAGACGATGGGTAAGCCTAAATTTCACGTTTTTTGGTAGTTTGTTATGTAATATATCAAACACGAGAGACAGTGTTTCATCGGGTATCCAAACACCGAGAAGAGAGTTGAAAATACGACGCACGGCGGAGTATTTTTGACGAACTTCGAGGTGTTTGGACAGCCGATGAAATACTGTCTCAAGTGTTTGATATATCTTCTCAATCAAAACAAAATCTAAGGAGTAAACGGAGAAATAGAATTGTCAAAATCTATGCTAATTAAGATTGGGTATCCAAACCATGGTCACGGTTATGATTTTCTTTTCTTTAACTCGATGAATTATTAATGAGTTTGAGAAGTTTGCTTTTCAAAAAGACTAAAAACGAGTATTGTTGCCAATTCGCCTGGCAGTGAGTGAGGTAAATTAGGGTGCAAACCCAATAATTATTACAGTAACTCTCTTTTTATTTCATCAGTACTATAAAAGTCTGGGATTATACTGAGGTGAGACATATAATTCAAATTAAAAATAAATGATGTTAATTAGGGGAGCAGAGCAAGGATGGTGCAGTGGTGAGAATGCTCGGTGGCCCGGGTTTGATTCTGGCCGGGCGTCTTATGTGGGTTGGATTTGTTGTTGGTTTTCACCTCGCTCCGAGGGTTTTTTGCCGAGTTCTCTGGTTTTCCTACCTCCTCAAAAACAACATTTTCAAATTTCAATTTGACCTGGATAGAGGACCCGCTGAAGCTGACGTGGCCTCCTCTCTAAATATTGTTATTTATTTATAAATGAGTAGTTGTAAGTGTAATTTTCACACAGTGGCTCTTCATCCACCGTTCTCAGATCAAATTGGAAAGTTGTGGAGGGAGGAAAGCATGAGAAGCCAGACAAAAGAAAAGCCCTCAGAGCACATAATTATGACACCAGGTTCAGGAATCAAACTTGGGCTACATTGTTGGGAGGCCAGTTCTCTCTCCACTGAACCACTCCTACCACCCCAAGATGTGAACATGACTTTGCAAAAAGGTTTTAGATTTATGCATTTTGAGGGAAGTGCGTTGGCCTAATGGTTAATGGGCTGGACTTCGGATTGAGTACTGTGGGTTTGAGTCCCGGTTGGTGTCACTGTGTTGTGTCCTTAGGCAAGACAATTTACTCTCGCAGTGTCTCGCCCCCCCTGTGATGGACTAGCATCCTATCCTGGGGGGGGGGGGTGGTTATGATATTTCTCTATCCGCTTCATGCTACAGAAACCAGAGTTAAGTGCTGACAGCTATGAGGCTGTTGGGCTTTTGGTTTTGTTCTCATTCGACTCTGTATAAACCATCTATGGAGGTTGTATCCACTTGTAAAAAGGTTTTAGTCATGTGTAATCTGTAGTTTGTAATACAAGAGAGATCTCACCCAGTGTTTCTCTGATTAGGATTCCTGTGTGCACACATTAGAAGGTCACAAGGCTCCTGTACGTGGTTTGCTGTGGAACCCAGAGCTTCCCTACCTTCTGATTTCAGGAAGCTGGGACTACACGATTAGAATTTGGGACACGAGGTCAATAGCTCTAAATCTACAATTTTATTTTAAAGTACTGGTATTTCTCGAATGAGTCACCCATTTACTCCAAGTGGATGCTGTTTTCTATTATAATGTCGCAACATTTTATTTGACTGTTTAATTTTTGTGTGTAACTAGCGGGTATAACAGGAAAAATGCATGGATAGCTTACCCCTGGAAAAAATTTAAACTTTGATGATCTCTGTTAAAAGACCAAACTTGACATGCATTAAAATCGGACTTTGCAAGACACCAAAAGTAAAGGTTTTTAACAGTACTCTACCCAAATTTATGCCTATTATATTTCACCACAGCTAGAAATTCAAGAAGAGTAGTTTGATAGAGGTGTGTCAATCTGAAATGAGTCTTATTTCCATTTAGCGCCAACAAACAACAACAACAATTTATTTATTAACAGATTATAAAGAGATTAGAATAGAAGGGCTTGTCCCGCAAATAGCCGCAAAGCTGCTACCTGATGCAGTGTGTTTATTTCTACTGTTTTAGAGATGGAACCTGTCTGGAAACTGTGGTAGATCATGGCGCAGATGTCTATGGTATATGTGTATTTTTATTTGTATTTATTTTGGAAATTGATATATATTATGGTTTACGTATGGATGCACATTGGTGACATATGCAGCATGTATTTATTTGCAGGCTTGACTTGTCACAGATACAGACCTTTCACTATTGCGTCTTGTTCTCGTGATTCCACGGTCAGGATCTGGTGTCTGTCCCATTTGGCGTGTTCCTTGCAAATTGATGTGCTGGCTAAAAGACCATTGGATGACATTGTTGCAACCAATACTGGTATGTGATATCACAAGAATTTTGTGTGCATGCCAAGCTTGTCTTGTATAGGTCGGAGCCCCATGATTGTTGTCACAAAACCTTAAAGTTTGCTTCTTGTGCCTAATCAGCGGGCGACCGTTCTGGGAATCGTTTAGTGTGTTCTTGAATGGATAGAAACACGAACGCCAGTTGCTTGCCACGTTTGTCTGGGTCTTGAGTGTTTTTGGTAAAAAGGAATGAATGTTTACTGAGTGGTAAACAAAACTCGGAGAAATAGTATTTCTCTTTAACGGTAATTTGTCATGGTACAACTTTTTTGTCTTAAACCAAGAACATTAAGATTGGTTCCTTTCTTGTATGTTGCATTTTGTGAATATCATATTTTCCTTTCTACAGAAACAGCCATGTCATCTGAAGGCGTACCTCTGCTAAATGGACGAGTTTCTCGTGAATTGAAAGCAACTGTGGCCACAAAGGGACAAGCATCTCACTTGTCAGCAATAAAACTTGTCTCGGACTTCTTTACAGTAAGATCTAAAACTCACCCTGTTGACATCATCACGTTCTTACATGTAATTCGAATGTAATCAATGGGCGGATAAATTACAAAGTGAATAGTCAACGAGGCTCTTTATTTTCAAGAGTATGAGTTGCTTTGGTAAGGTTTTTATAAACATGAGTTGTTAAAGAATGTTCTACTGAGAGGATTGTAACTGAGTGAAATTCTTTTATTATAGGAAGGTTCTCAATTGAAATTTTTAAAAAAATAATCCAGAATTGTTTGGTTTTATTTTAATTCACTTTTCAACACCTTGTGATTGACTGAAAAATCTCGCACCACTTCTCAACCAATCAGATGCAAAATTGAAACCCATCGCGCTAGACGCCAGTCACGTGTATTTACTTCGATTTCTCATTGGTTCATTGTGATTTTGGTGTTTCTTTTTATTGACTAATGTATTTGCCGTGGTTTTGAAAACTGCTGTAAATGACAGGTTTTATTAGGTATTATTTCAAATATCAGAGTTTTGAACTGAAAATTTTGTAAACTTGTCTTTCAGACACCGTGTGGAGCAAGGAACCTGTGGGACTTGGTATTAGTTTTGCGAGATGGCGACGACAGTTTGTTACCTGCATCTTACAGTAAAGGAATTATGCATATAAAACATCTTGTTAAATACAGAGCAGTGAGTATTTTATCTTTTATCTTTTATCGCGAGCCACATTTTCTTTCTCCCTACGATTTTGATGCATTGTCATGCAGACAGGTAAGGGAATAAAAGAAATTCGTCAGGACGTTCAAACGGAAAAGGAGTGTTTTGACTGAAAGGTATAGAGTGTGACTCTTTTGCTTGCTGTTTTGTGTGTTTAGTCAGAAGCACAAGAATTGGAAACAGTTCGATCCTCTTCAAGCCGTGCAGGAGGGGTGATGTCCAAGAGAGAGGATAGAATCAGAGAAGCTGCGAGTCTGCATGCCAAGATTGGCCAGCTGCAGAGATATTGCGAGCTCATGGTGGAAGTGGGCGAGGTAACATTCTGTATCAGTGCTGAGAGCGTTTTTCAACTGAGTGTCGTGAAATCAAATTCTAAGGAATTACAATGGAGATTCGCTACAAACGTGAACAAGACAATTAGCCAATGAGAACACGAAGCATAAGCACAGGACCATCGCCAAGCACGTGAGGCACACGTGATAGAGGCATGATTTGGCTTGGTTTTGCATCTGATTGGTTGAGCAAGTGGCTTGTAGAAAAGCAAAACCAAAGCAATATATAATTCCGTGTTTTCAACGGAAAGAGAAAACTGAACAGCCGGACGGACATTTGGTGCTGCCCCGATCGTGTCTGTCTTAGAAGGAGTAAAGTAAATTCACTGCTCGGAAGAAATGGTAAACCACGTTTTACTATTGAAGAAAGGCTGGTGTACATTGTCAACAATCTATGCCGAACAGTTTTAGCACTAAAGCAATCGAAGAATCTGTTACCCATAACCAGTTGTTTTGAACGTCTTAGTATTTTTTCACTTGTTGTTTTCAGTGGGACAGAGCGCTCGCTATGGCTCCCGGGATCTCGATGGAGTATTGGAGAGAGCTAATGGATAGGTATTTACACATCATGATTAAACGAGCTTTTGGTTTACTTTTTTTCGTCCAAAAACCTCAGCTAATGTCGTAAACTGAAGTGAATGTACTAGTCCATTTTACAGTTCTGTGAAATGTAACCAGGCCTCTGTACGAAAGCTAGGCTCAGGGTGACCTTGTCATGATAGAGACCAGAAACTATTTAGCATAACAACAAAATGATTTACATATCAAAAGCAAGAAGGTTTGTATCTATGCAAGGTCACCTTCAGCCTCAATTCCACTCAAAGGCTTGGTAACTAAGCACAGAACTGCAAAATGGCCTATTTCTTTTAATCGCTTTGTGATTTAATTTTCTTTCAGACGAACGATTCAGCTCATGAGAGAAGATAACGACGCCGCTGTCCCTTACTGTGCTGCTTTAGGAGATGTCACCAAGGTACCGCTACCGAAATGATCAATCAATTGTTAATTTAGCGTTGTCAGCACTCTTAGCTATAAAAAGCTAGTTTGTATGTACGCCACGAAATAAAAATAAAAAAAAAATAGAAAATTAAAAACTTCTTTAGAAGTATATAAAATTAAACGATTATTTATTTTGTAATAGCCTGCGATTGAGCAGGCTCACCACTGAGCGACGAAGAGTGAGTCTGCGAGCGACGCGATCCGGCCGGGTGGGGTGCCCCGCTTCGTCGCACCACCTCCCCTCCCCCACCCCCTCGTGATCCTGCTGGTTGGGTGCTTGTGATGAAGTTTTCAACCTTAGGGAATCCGAATGAGTTAAAAGTGATCTATGCATTGGACAGAAAATTAATTTAGACTTCAGCCAAGGAACCTAGTGAGTGTGGAAATACGGGTCTGCAAAGGATATATGTTTACAGCTCATGAACTGTCTACTGATGTTCGGTTTTGTCGACATGTTTGATTATAGATGGTTTCGTTCTTCACGTCACGTGGCCAGCTTCACGACGCTCTGTTGGTCGCCCAGGTGGCATGTGAGGGATGGCTGTCCTTACCACAGCCAAAGGAGAAGAAACCTCTTGATCTGAAGAAAAACGACGTCTTGCCTTCACTGAAAAATTACCTGACTGACGAGAACAAAGGGTGAGATACTGCTATCTTCGATGGCTTGAGTTATTTGGAGGGGGCTAGGGTGGGTGGGGGGAGGAGGGTATAGCTAGAAGGACGAGGAATTAGGGAGGTAAGAACTTTGGAGGGTGGAAACCCTTCAATAACGAGGGAGAAAAAGAGAGGGTGATGCGAATGAAGGAAGCAATATGGGCAGGGAGTTGTGGGAAACAAGAGAAAGAGCAGGAGAAAGAGAGGACTTTGGAGAAAAAGGGCAAAGAGCAGAAGTGGAGACAGGGAAGTTGGAAAAGGTTTAAGAGGCCACAAGGAAGATGGATGCAGGAAGGAAAACTGCGTAAAATTTAAGGGGAGGAAAAGAGGCGAAAGATGTAGGAGGGAGTGTGGAGTCAGTTAAAATAAGGAACAAGAACACAGAAGGTCGAAAGCGATGTTAGCAAGGGTTTGCAGAAGGGAGTGGCAAGCGTCACTCGGTGGGATGTCTGTGGCCCGATAAGTCTTAAGGCATTTGTGTTGTTTTGTCTTCAGACTTCTTCAGTCTACAAGCACAGCGTTAGCAGACTGGTATTTCTACAGTGGCCAGCCGGTGTTGGCCGCTTGCTGTCACTTGGCTGTTGGAGATGTTAAGGTAAAGTTACTGTTATGCAGGATTAGATAGCTTTTCACTTGAATTTCGAAACTAATCCTGTATTGTATTGGTTTTGCTGCCTTGTCTTGTGATTGGCTTAAAAACCAACTAGCGCCACTTCTCAACCAGTCAGGAGTGAAACCAAAACCAATCGCGACTCGCTCGCGCACGTTTTCCCGCGCTCTGCGTCGGCTACATTTATTCGCTTCGAGTTTTGATTGGTTCACTGATTGTCTGTGTCACTCGTGATTGGCCAGAGTTATCACTTTGGTTTTGGTTTTATAACACTCAAATGAAAACCGCTCTATTGAGAGTTCAATAGCGTTTGTGGTACGTCCTGGTATTCACACTGAAGGGCGACTGTCAATATTCTTTCACCTTATTTTTCATAACACCGTAACTCTATTGAAACACATGGTTCTATATAAGTGCCGCAGCCTTCTCTTATCGTGTCAACTCTTAAGCATTTCGCTGAACTTACTTTTTTCAGGGCTTTTTGGAACATTTTATCAGTCAATGTGCTAACAAGCACACGAACACTCTTAGACTCTTTAAGACTAAGCCACTAACTTGACTTTTTGTGTGTACATGTGCTGTCTCGATTAAGCTTACGATGCAGAAATGCGATAAGCTGCATGTTTTAAAAGGCGTTGCTAATATTTCGTCAGCGAAATTTGAATAAAAAGTATTTAACGTTTAATCAGAACATCTATTCATTAATATCGCGTAGCATCGATGAAGCGCTTTCCACAGTGATAGACGGTTCAATTTTTCATCGAATTTTAATTTCTTAAATTGACAGTTCTCGATGTTAGTTATGTTTTATCTCCCGACCATTTAAAAATGATTATTATGTTTGGCTAAATGTAGTCTGCCTGCTAAATGTAGTCTGTCCTGTATTTTAACCGGAATAAGTAGAAACTTAGCTGTGTTCTATTGGAAATCCGCGAATCTGATTGGTTCTCCCACTGTTTTCGATTTCTATTTGCCGATAGAAAACAAGCGCGCGCGCGTAGCTCTTTTAGCGGTAGTTTTTCTTGATTTTTGGCTCAAAAGAACACAATATTGCAGGTTTTGGACTGCAATCCTTTAGAGTTTCTACTAAAAACATTAGACTACTCGCCCTCGTTTTCTACGAGCGATTGTCAACTCGGCTGCGCCTCGTTGACTATTCGCCCGTAGAAAACGAGGGCTCGTAGTCTAACTGTTAAATAAATCGTAACCTGTACTTTTTGCATTCCTATGTTTCAAACACACTAACGGACTCTTACTTTGACTGACTCTTGTAGTTCGCTTTGTCTAAACTCATTCGAGGGAACGAACTGGAACTGGCTGTCAGTATTGGAATGGTAATTAACGACAACAGTCACATGTATCACTTGGCTGTAGAACTTCTGTCAAGGAAGTGCGAAAGGTTGGGAAAATGGTAAGGAAATGTCACGTTGCAAACTCAATGCATGGCTCTTGTTGACAGAGGATCCATTTTTTGCGATGTACAAGTCACTGTTGTCATGTGGAGGGTGACAGGGAACCCGGGAGAATAAGGGCCGGGAGAAGGTGGGGGAACCGTAGGTAATCGGAAAATTTTTCGCGACATTGCGTAATATGTTGCAATAGGAAAGACACAAAGAGGCGGAACTTCTAAGAAAGGGGCGGGAACCGGGAGTAAAAGGTACGGGAAGCGGGAGGTTCAGACCTCCCTGCTGGTTACATGTGTTTGCTTTGCATCATAAACTATGCAGGAGTTGCAACTAACGTAACGTTCTTGGTTCGCAGGGATACTTGTATTGCGCTACTCAAGTCGTTACCCGCAAGTGAAAACCTCCTTATCAAGTCGTGTGCAAGATGCCAAGGAACTGTCACAGAACTGAATGAGTTACACGAAAATGTAAGTGAAAAACGCTTTAATTCCAGAAAGTGATTTTTCTTTCTGACACTATTACAGTTTTCGTGATCAAGCATGAGATAAGAAAAAAATTAACTTGGCACATTTTCTTGATTTACCACCAATTTCTAAAACTCTAAGGAAATTTAACGTTAAAGGAAATGAAGAAACGGAGGTGAAATTTAGATAAACTAAAGTAACTCTCTCCTTTCCTTTTTCACTGGTGTTGTCAGGCGGGCTTACCAAGCGTGGAGGAGTGTTTACAGAAAGCAGAGCAGCTGTATGAAGAGAGCAAATTCCTGGACGCCATGAAGTATTACCTGGTTTCCTCTTCTCCTGAGCTAGCGCTCGACATTGGCTTGAATCTTATACGAGGTACGCCTAAGGATTTGTGAGTGACGTTATTAACCAGTAACCAGGCGTTCTTTTTTCCCGCCTCGAAAAAAGAAAAAAAAACGCCTGATCGCAAGTTATGACGTTTAGGTGATCGGTTAATCTCGGTAACGGCTGCGATTTCTGAGGATCGAATAAAATCGTATGGGGTGGCAGCATCATTCACCACGATGAGAGAGGGAAATAATTCGAGCTGCATCGTTTAGAGAACCTGAGGCATTTTAGTCGGAATCCCGAAGGAATCCCAATGAAATTCCATGCTTCCTGCAAAGCGCATATCACAGGAATCGCGCTTCCTTTTAGAATGAGCACGCGTTAAATTGAAAGTTTAACTTTATTTTCAGATGGCATGAGTAAACCTTACTGGGTGCTAGATGACGTACTCGTCGTGCTCCAGTGGATGTCTTGTATCAGGACAGACCGGTTGCAGCAGAGCAGGACTTCCAAGTATGACACTATTACAGGCTTTCCCCAATCCTGACGTGAAGTTATTCGTTGTCTTAAAATTTCGCGGCAGAAGGGAAATAAGTCAATTCAGTTTTAGAGCAATGTCCTCGAAATGAAAATCCATTTCATTATTTTTCTATAGTTCTTTTCTTCGTTCTTTTTTGGAAAAGACCAATTCTATAAGTAATCTTACATTGCAACACCTATGCAACAAATTCTTATAACAATAAAATTTTAATAATGAGGAGTATTTTTAAGGGTTATTGAAGTGAAAACTTCAAAAAAGATATATCCCTTCTGCAAGTATGTGAAAGGGGTACCATTTTCTATCAAGGGGACCAAAGGGTTAAATGTCAAAAATGCAGGGGCGGATCTAGGAATTTTTGATAGGGGGGTCCAAACTTTTACTCAGTTGAGTGATAATAAGCGTTCCTGTCAATGCGAGAATTTCAGCGTCAAACAGGTAGTAAAAACACAAAACATTACCGTTTGGGAAGTTGTCCGGACCCCCCCCGACCCCAAACATCCCCCTGGATCCGCCACTGAAATGTTATATAAAGGGGCCCTTCGTACGGAGCTCCCATCCCCTACCCCGGTCCCACCCCTTTGCGAGGAGTCATCAGCCTAAAATGCCTTATATCGGAGTTACCCTGCCTTGGTTTTTTGTATCAGCCAAACATGACGGCTAAAGTGAAATCCGTTAACGTTCACTGTACTTTATCTGCAGGCAAAGGCAAGAATTACTGGCACTGAGTGCATACCTCGGAGCTCTGTTAGCGATGAGGAAAAAATACACTCCGATCGTCCATCCTCTTTTCAAACACGCCAGGTGCGGAGGCATAATCTTGTTCATTTGTTTGTTTGTTCACTTGCAAGCATCTTTCTTTTCCCGCGTGGATAGCAAACCTTACATCTCTTTGGAAACAAGGTTGTAGTGTGATAGCAGGACACACTGCTTTTTCTCATAGTTTGATCGCAGCCGGTCTGTTGACCTCGAGGTTGTTAGAAGTAAAAACTATCGGGAAGCTCACAGTTTAAATTTGAATTTCTACGCATTCCTGCTAAAGACTTGTAATTGGCAATCCGTTGGGGATCTTCCGGGGCGATAAAGGAAACTATTTCTTTGTTACTGTGGAGGTGTATTATTTTTCCTAAAGGCATTTTAATTTTCAGAATTTTATATGCGTTTTCTCCCTGGCATATTTTTTCTCGATTGTCACTCTTCCTCGAGGCGTAGAACGAAAATTTTCAGAGCGGTGGTGACTCTTGGATCTCTCAATTTCGCAACTTTTGGATTCACATTACCCTCAATGGAAGTTAAAAGAAAAGGGGAAAATTCTCAATTGCATGCCTGTATAACGAAGTTGCTGAAAATTTAAGAGCGCTACGTAACGTTACACTGTTTTCCTTCATGGCCTGAAGTCTAAGACCTTCCTTTTTTTAATTCCAGGCAGCTAATTCACCAAGACAAAGTAGAGTTGGCGGTTACAGCATCTCAAATCGAAACCGAATCCGAAGCATGGCTCGTTTACAGCCAGCCACTCAAGTAAGTAATTCATGTTGAATCGCGCCAACTCATCGTGAACTCCTCGCAGTATCAGACCTTCGGTCAGGCGTATATCATCAAATGTCCTCCCGCAGGGAGGGAGGGCGTGATCGCAGCTTGAGAAATGTTTAGAGTTGGAACTTGGGTTACAGGATGGAAAAAGTGATGTTTTAAAGGTTCGCGTTCTTTCGCCAATAGCTTTAACGTCTGTTTTTTGTTCCCAGTCCTTCGGTTTCTCCCACTCCTGAACAGAAGGCCGTTTGGGACTTGTTGCAAAAGCGTGTTGGTAAGTAGCAAACAACGATGCAAAATAGTTAAATAAAGTGATTTTTATTTTTATTGTTAAAGAGTAGGAAACTCTTGACATTCCAAGTGATTCATGCATTTAAATCAAACGAGCAAGTGATTCCTTAATTCAGCTTAATTCCCCTCAGTCTTCGACATGAATTTTGTAGAAGCGTAAAGCGTAATGTGCAAGGTGTTCTCGGTGAACTCAAACACGTGGCTAAGCGCAAAAGGTGATAGCTGCTCATTTAAACCGTTAAATCATTGTGTTGTGAATGTTTTTTTTTTCCTTTCAGGATCCGAGTCTTCCATGTGCGAGGTTGGCGTTGTCATGGTAACGGGTTCTCTTCTTCCCAGCCACTCCGATGTTCAGTTGTCTTGTCTGACAGGAGAGCGAATCAAGGTAACGGCAAAAATCTCGTTATTCATTACATAGTGGTATGGAAATAATTAAGGACTGGATTTTGCAATAGTCCTGGTTTTGACAGTGAAATAGACCTTATTCACGATAGCCGCCGTGTTTGTTTTCACGTTGTAATGAAAATTAGGCACGTGATTTGTGAAGGGGCAAACAAGCCTAAATCGACAAATTTCAGCAGGTTTCTTGTCATGTCTGATAATTTTTTTCATAGAGATGCTTTGGTTTCTATTTTGCGCTTTAAATACTCTAAGTTTAACGCCATTTTGGCACTTTTATAAAAAAAAAAGAAAACGGCTTGCGTAGCGAGTAACTATTTCAAACTAACCTTATAATGAAATCATTATTGCATAACTTGGCTCTCAAATGTGGCTTTACCGCAGATACTTCACTGGTTAGACCGTCCAATTTTCCGAGAAACGGCATCATTTCAATGTTTGTCCCCTGGCAGACAACGTGGCTAATAGTTAACAATTAGACTACGAGCCTGAGTTTTCTATGAGCGAATAGTCAACGAGGCGCAGCCGAGTTGACTATCGCTCATAGAAAACGAGGGCGAGTAGTCTAATTGTTTTAGTAGAAACTCCAAAGGTTTGCGTTCCAAAACCTACCATTTTATGTACTTTCAAGCTAAATATAGAAAAATCGTACCTTGAAAGAGCAACGCGCACGCAATCGTTTTCTATCGGCGAATAGAAAACAGTGAGAGAGCCAATCAGATTCGCGGATTTCCAATAGAATACAGCTGAGTTTCTACTAATTTGCATTACAATATGAAAACAATCATGGCGGCCATTGTGAATATGGTAGTGCAGAGTCACTGATTGGTTGTTGCCTGCGCGAGAAAAATCGTATCTTAGCAACAGTACCGGCCACTTCACGGATGACGTCGAAATCCTAGTCCCAGTACTTGAATCAGCCCGGCAGCTTTGTTTCCCAGGCTCTGGCGCGGCAGTTCTTTCCTGAGTTACCAAGCCTTTGAGTGGAAGTGAGGCTGAAGGTGACCTGGTGTTGATACAAACCCTCTTGCTTTTGATATGTAAATCCTTGTGTTCTTATGCTAACTAGTTTCTGGTCTTTATCATGGCAAGGTCACCCCAAGCTTCGCTTTCATACAGAGGCCTGGTTGCATTTCATAGAACTGTAAAATGGCCTATTGTTAAATGATAGAATGCCAGATAGATTCTTGCAACGAAACTGGTCAAAAACTGCATAAATTTACAGTAGATGTTTTTGGTTTGCATTGGCTTTTGACAGGGTCAGGCGTTTTTCTTGAATGACGGGCGCTCCGTGATGTCATTAAACAACGCCCTGATGTGGGCAAAAGTGAACGCGTTTTCCTTGGTAGGAAATGGAGTACGCCTGGAGCCGTTCTAATGAACGACAAGAGCTGATGCGAAAACTGAAGCAGCTACGCCAACGCCGGGAGTGTCTATATACGCCCAGGAAAATTAGAGAGAGACGATCTCGTAACTTCGCTGCTTAAAGGGACACTTTCATGAGCATCGAAGAACCCAAAAACCTACAAATAGTTGCCAGTTTTGTTAAAAATTGATATGCCAGTGTACTGAAGTTGTAAAAGAAGTGATATCATTGCGATACCATTAACAGCTTTGGATCTCAATTTGAAAATGTAAGGCTGACTCAGTCAGCCTTATACGTTTTCAAGTTTGGCACTTGTGGATTCGAAAAAGAGCTAAAATCTAATTATTTATCCTCTCTTCCTTGAAGATTTTACTTGATATTTTCATGTTCATGTGCTGGGCACATTTTGCGTATGAGCAAAAGTACTTACTCGTAATTTTTGCGCTGTTTTACTAAAAGAAGCCAAACAATGCCATGTGTTCCTTTAAGCATTTTAGCAGTTTTTAACAGTGACCAACTCTCTTTTTACCTTCAAAAGAGTGCCAGAGTACAATTTTCGACAAATTTCTTCTTGGCAAAGATAAATAGCACATGAAAATCCTGCTGAATGACCACACTTTACGATTATCAAGTATGTAAGCCAAAATGCGAAAGGTACTTTAGAATTCTCTGTTGAGAAGTTACAGTGGCAGTTTTATTATAATTGCTGGCCATTCATAACAAACGCAATATTGCAGTGAACCAATCAGAAATCGAATTAAAAATGTGCATCCGGTTCCCACACCGGGCGCAAAGTATGTTGGTAGCTTCACTGGCGTCTAGCGCGGGAAAACATGCAGCTGGTACTTAGCGCGGGAAAACATGCAGCCGGGACTTACGCGGGATATGATATGATTTTGATTTGCGTTAGCCTAGACATCAATGGGTTTCAACCCTTTCCTGATTGGCTGAAAAAAATCACGTTTTTTGTTCTGATTGGTTACCTGTATTCATTTTGCACGAGTTTTTGCATTAACCAATTAGAAAGCTGAACAAATGCAAAGATCAAAGCAAAGCAATCACTGTGGATTCTAGGTTTATTTTGGTAGAAAATTGTTTCCAGTCTTCTAGCTCTAATATATTTGTAGTTATACACAGTGTTATAGTATTTCATATTTAATGGAGAGTTGTTGCTGGCTCAACGATTGGTATTTAGTTGTGCGAAATTCATCAATTTAGGATAACAAGCATTTTATGTTCTATGTGTAAACTACAGGACCGATGCATTCCTGGACAGGAACTTGTACAGTATTATTTTTATAAGTAGTTAGTGGAAATATATTTATGGATAGTGAATAAGTGTGTCATTACATCTTATTTTTATGAATTTTTCAATAGATGAGGCGTTGTTTTCTCTTAGTTTTAAACTTTTAAAGGCCATTTCCAGTCCGTACTTCGCAATCTCCGCCTGCAATTTTTATCAAGCCGCACACGACGAAATGTAAACAAACCAAAATGAAAATTAGGGGTAAAAACTTACCTTTTTCGTCATAATTAACATCCGATATACTTGCAAAACAATAATAAAGAGTAGGCTAACCTCGACGATATTCTAAACCGACGTTTCAGTTCATTGCAAAAACTCCCAAACAAAACGACCCGTAATCGCAGACTTCGTGTACGCAGTTACCGAAGTGTAACGTATCAACGAATTCAAAACAGAAATGAAAACAAATCCCGAGGCTGCGCAGCACGGACTGGAAATGACCTTTAATTGTGGAACAAATAACAGCAATTTCATTTTCACTCAAGCTTGCTATGGGCATTTTCATTTGAGTTAAGGGCTTCAACCAGGAACACCAAACGATATTTTTGGTGCGAGAGAGTTGACCTTCTGCGACATCTATTTTCTTGCTAGATTTTGTGATATGGCAAAAAATATTTTAATTTTGGAAGCGCAGGGTTATTATATTAGTACATTTCCATATGTTGTAAGATCAATTGAAATAAAGGTCAAATATCTAGTGTGAGAAGTATACTGTAAAGGCCCCCTTGGTTTTTTTGCAAATCTAGTTGAGGGAAATTTGTTTTCGAGTGGAAGAGATCATAGAGATGTCGACAGGAAACCCCTTTACATGTTACATGCACCTCAGAGTCAATTAACGAAATACAAGTGCTTACTGTCCGGACGACCCTGAGAAAATTTTACCTTGCAGGTGAAAGAGTGCGTTCCTCACGTTCCGAGTTTTAAATACATGTAAACAAGGACGAAGGGTACAGCAAAACTTTCCGGCAACAAAAACATAAAGCAGTTCTTGAGTTTCTTATTTACAGAAAAACACTGAAAAGAAAACAAATCAACAAGACAAGCATGAGTACAGGAACCCTTTAAACACAGGTTTCGAGATCCAGAAAAAATACATTGAACTCCCCAAGCCAGGAAACGCATGGTTACAAACGGACAATTACGAATGACCAGTTTCCGCTGCCAATTACAATTCTCACTTTATATATCAAACTGCCCCATCGATCATTATCATACGTATGCTTGGGTGTGTCCCTTCGTTGTTCGTATTGTTGACCCTCATTACCATGTTTGACAATATTTTCTCGATCGAACAACTGACAATGAAACAAATAGTTGTGATAATTATTCATCTGACCACGAAAAGGAATTTGCCGTTATGTGTACTTGATTAAACAATTCGAGCCTGTGAACTAAAGTACTGCTTCCGTGACTGTTCACTCAGAGTAAACAAACAATTTGCACACGACTTCAGTATTGGCATATAGGCCCCTGTACTAAATTCACACACGTACTTTTCGAGTGAGCATAAGTTTCGTTGTTTCTCTCATTTTGGCACGAGAGTTATTTGATCCATCATTTAGAAAGAGCTTTCATAAGGCAGGCATATTTATAAAGCATCTATAGATCGTTTTCACGTGACGTCACAGTTATTTCTGCCGCCATAGTTTGACCGCAGCCCCATTGCCAGTCAAGATATTTGCATGTTTTGAAAACAAGATCCAAGCTGGGTATTTTCTCGGTCATTTCATTGATTTGCATCTATACTCACTGTAGACAAGAGTTTCTAACTGGCCAAGTGTGAGTTGCTCTCTGTGCTCGAGAATATTATTTTTATGATCAATATTATTTCTTCAGAAACAGGTCGTGTGTGGTTCAAATGCGTTCTATTGTATATCAGGGAACCCATATCTGGTCAAGTGGGTTTCGAGTGCTGTTTCGAAGTGAATCGCGTTCTATGCGCTGCCTGATAATGCATTTTGCTAATGCAATCTACGTTTACCTATTGATCTTATTCTGAAAAGAAGCAGCCGAGAGGCACTGGACGTTTCGACTGCCTTCAGTAGTATTTCTCACTAAACCCGCGATGTATTTAAATGAAGGTTTGTGTAAGACTGTATTTTGATGTTATTTTAATATTTATTTAGTCTGACACTGCGAGGAGCAATATTATTAGCCGAGTGGGCTTCTGATAGCAAAATACTCGCACAGCAAAACGCGGCAACAACTAAGGAAAAAATTTAGGGCGGGACTTCGTCTGGTTTGGAGACCAATCGATGTGTTCTCTCCACCGAACTGGATCCAGAACTGACTGGAATCTAGTTAAAAGTACTCGAGAAACGATGTTTAAAGGCAATTAAGGAATTATGGTGATACTTTCAAAGGGCTAACATAAGGGCGATATAGTGATGATTCGTTAGTCAATGCTAGAAAACGATTCAATTCTGTAGTCGTTTGCAGGTAGAATGTTTCAATTTACAAAGGGCGCCTGTGTTTTTCTCAATAATTGATATCTGAAAGACCTTACGAAGATAACACCACCAAAAACCCGAAAAAGTCCAATTCTGCACAACATAATAGACAAACAGAATTTAATTTTTTTAAGCCTCGAAAATTTAGCCGACGGCAATTTCGTGGTGATTTTGAGAGGGGAGGGAGATAATGGAGTGAGTACGTGTAATTAGAAGACGAAAATCTAAGTTTTTTTTCATTTTCCGAAAAAAATAGAGAATGCTTCAAGCTTCAATAGGGGAAAAATGAACAAACGCGTACTTCAAATGTTAACGTTGCCACGCCCTTCGAAGATAAGCATTTCACCCCCACTGGGTTTGAAATACTTATCCAGAGGTTAATACGCGGGCCATCGTGGGTTACAAAGGGTCACGACTGAGCACACTCTTGTTGACTTTTTGATTGCGTTAAGTTCAGTTTATAGGAAGTTAGATTGACATCTATACTGTTGATCGGGTATCACTCCAAGCATAGAAGATTTGAGACTGGAGAAAAGTAGAACCTCGGGCTCTTTACAGTTAAGGTATTTGACTATGCTAAACATCTGTTGAATAAGAGCTATCTTGTGATTTATATTAGAAACTCGTTTGGAAAACGTCCTGCAGCGTAACTCAAAATTAAACAGCAGCATATGCCTTCCTCGATCAATGCCACGTCCAGTTATACGCATAGCTTTCTCATAAGACTATAGCTTTCGTCAATATAAACTGTCAAATTTAAAACTTCTCTATAAATTGTTACGAGCTTGAGTTATTGAATGACATGACATCTTTTCAAGAGCTTCATTTCGCACCCAAGCAGGAGTACAGTTGTTTTGTTTTTGTCTTCCGCGTTACGGAATCTCTAATTTTTGCTAGATGAAATTGAAACTGGTGACAGTTTCTGGACTGAAGTTATAATTCCGAAAAAGTTTCTGTAGGTAACTCTAATAAAACTTAACAAAAACTAGCAGAAAGTTCTGATATAAAATTGTTCGCAGATATTTTATTTCTTAATACAGACAAAATACGTTTGAGTAAATACTAGTTTACCATCCGTTTACACATTCAATTATACAGAAAGGTTATTGTGAACTTTAGTGTCGCCTAGACTGAGGTGCGTGGGCTCATCCTCGGTGTAAAAACCTGTGAAACTCACGAGTGACGTAAAACAATGGACGAACAAGATAACAAAGAACTCAAAATAATATGGAACAGAAAAACAATAGCTCAAAAACAAAGAAAAAAGTCACAGGTTTTTACACCGAGGTAAACCCGAGAATTCTTGATTTCAAATTTTCAAATAGTTGCGTGTATGTGAATAAACAATTTTTGGATGGATCAAAGAACAGTTCTCCAGAGAATGCGCTATTGTTTTTCTGTTCTCTGTTTTCTGTTGTTTCGAGGTTCTTTGTTGTCTTGTTCGTTCTTTGTTTTACGTCACTCGTGAGTCTCACAGGTTTTTACACCGAGGATGAGCTGCATTCTCAAGAGTATCATCACAAATCGCCCAAGCTTCGAATTGAAAGAAATGTCAAAATACCAGTTTTTGAAGAAGAAAACACAAAAAATAATTACTAGTAAGCCAAATAAAAACGAGGATGGCTAATAAAGTTACTAGAAAACTAGAAGGAAGATTAAAACGGGTTATCACATATTATGTAATACACTAAACACGGAAGATAGTGTTTCATCACATTTCTAAACAGGCAGAAGAGAGTTGGAAATACGACGCGCAGCGGAGTAGTTTTGACGAACTTCGAGGTGTCTGGAAATGTGATGAAACAATCTCTCGAGTGTCTGATTTATCTCCCCAAAATAATCCTATCGAAACTAAAACTACGGAGAAAACAACGAAATAAAATCGTAAAAATCTATGCTAATGAAGATCAGATTTCCAAACCATGATCACGGTTCTGGTTTCCTTTGTTCTATTTTTGTTTAAACTTGATGAATTATTGATGAATTTGAGACTAAACACATGAAAAAGTTTGGCCATAGCCTGATTCCTCCAAAGTCCCAGGTCGCTGAACAGTTTCATTTGAGAAACATTTTGAAACACAGGGTAAGCCGTCTTTATAATTATTTTGCTTTCTCGAAAGCCTTGATCTGCCCCCTAACACACCCCTTGATCCAATAATGGAACATAAGAAGATAAGCAGAAATATACCGTGTTTTATTACCTTTAATCCCGTTGTTATTAACATGGAAGGCGGCACACGTAGCTGAACAGTTTTATTTGAGAAACATTTTGAAACACAGGGTAAGCCGTCTTTATAATTATTTTGCTTTCTCGAAAGCCTTGATCTGCCCCCTAACACACCCCTTGATCCAATAATGGAACATAAGCAGAAATATACCGTGTTTTATTACCTTTAATCCCGTTGTTATTAACATGGAAGGCGGCACTCACACGTAGCTGAACAGTTTTATTTGAGAAACATTTTGAAACACAGGGTATACCGTCGTTATTTTACTTTCTCGAAAGCCTTGATCTGCCCCCTAACACACCTCTTAATCCAATAATGGAACATAAGAAGATAAGCAGAAATATACCGTGATTTAATACCTTTATTCCCGTTGTTATTTGTTGCACTCATAACTTTCAGTGTTAATCCAGTTTACCATATTACGTGGCGGCAGATTTCCAAAGATTTGATCGATTATTTCCGCTCCGAAAGCTGCGGATTTGACGTTGAGCAGTGAGCTGTCAATGCAGAATATTCTTATGCATCAGTAGCCCATTATAGTCCATTATTCGTAGATGTCACAATCGCGAGAAAATTTAAATGAAAAAAACTATTCTGGAATATAGAATCGTGCTAAAATCCTAGGCACGATGATACACTTAGCTTACCCTACAGCCGTAAGCTATTGGCACGGCGCAGTGGGAGCCATAAAGACTGTTATACATAGAAAACGCTTTTCAAAGAATTCAGACACCACACATGGAGGAAGCGACGTTTTGGCGGCGAAATTGGCCAAAACTCAAGGGTCATTTTATCCTCGAATTATGTACACTAGGGAAATTCCGGTACCTGAAAAATAATATAATGACTAAAATATTGGATTTACAAAGAGTTTTAGCCGGATATATATTTAACGAATTCTTGGCGAGCACAGACAGTTTTCTGTAAAGCCAAGTCCGCTTAAAAATTAGAGAGGCCCAGGTCGACCGGGCATCGACATTTCAGTCGCGATCAAACTACGACTGCGTAATTGACTATAAAAGGCTTATTGGGAAAAATTAAGAAAATTTAATAATTAATAATAATAATAATAATAATAATTAGTAAAATTCTTTAGCCTTGTAAATTATTATAGCAAGACCTTTCCCGTCATCTCGCTTTTAGTAATGTAGGCTTTTTAAATTTTTTATTGATTGTTACTAAATAGTTTCCTTTAATTGTAAATAAAGGCTTATTATATTTTAAAATAATAATAATAATAATGATAATGACAATGACAATGACAATGACAATGACAATGACAACGACAACGACAACGACAACGACAACGACAACGACAACGACAACGACAACGACAACGACAACGACAACGACAACGACAACGACAATGACAATGACAAGACAATGACAATGACAACGACAGTGACAATAATGATAATGATAATGATAATGATAATGATAATGATAATGATAATAATAATAATAATAATAATAATAATAATATCTTTTATTTAGACACGATAAATTAATTTAAAGCATTGCTGATGTGGTCGTGTTTATTACTTTACTATTATCAGTAATCAATATTAAAGCTTCCTAAGTAACTCTTTGCAGCGTAGACATGTCTATTCATTTCCGCCCCTGAGTAACCTCAGTCCCTTCTTGAGGGTCCTTAACTCTCAAAAACCCTCAGGTGGTTTGGCAGACTATTCCACCGTTTAGCCGCGCTGTATTGAACTGATTTCTTAAGAAAGATTGTCTTGGGTTTAGAAAATTTAAAATGATGCCTCTCAACAAGACGAAACCGGCGAGAAGCCTCCGTATTTGCAGGTTAATCGAGTGTTAGACCCGCTGTGTTTCCGCGGGAAACACGAACCGTCCCCAGGCCTCGCGCGCAGAGAAAACAAATCTTGACTTTACGGTTCACCTTCACCTTGATTATAATTACATGAACTACACTGACTTCCGGAATTCCTGCGGTCTCTGGCTGATTAGAAACGTTTTAGCAACTGAACATGCAATTATTTATTTTCGGAACTGAACATACTGTTATTTATAAGCTCTACCGCATTTGCAAGGGCTCCGTTTCCGGGCGAAGTGTTTACAATCCCGCCTGGTCAGAAGTAGCCTTTCCACCTTCCCCCGCCTCCCTTTTGGAAGGCCTGGTACTCAGTTGTCTCTGCGCTCATGATTTTCAAACTTTATTACATTAGTAACCTAAAATTTCAAGACCAGGAAACAAAAATAATTTTTAATTGTCATTATTTACTTTAGGGGAGAGGGTGTGCGTGTGTGTGTTGTGGGGAGGAGGTAGAGCTGAAGAGAAACGACAACAAGTTGGTCAAGCGCCGAATCAGTATAACTTGATATTCCCAAATAACCTAGAAAATACTACAATTAAATAAATAGAGGAAATATGAAAAAGGGCCCGGGATTACGTAGTTTGTAAAAGATCGTACATATCAGACATAAAATATCGAGTAAACTATATTTTCCTTCTGATCTTAGACTTAACCTGCTTACTGAATACCTTACAGAATACTTCTTTTACCCCTTAGCCGAAGCAAAAACTACTGGAGAAATTTTATTACACCATAAAATTGGTGCGCACCAAAAACCGTATTGCGCGCACCTCTTTGTTTTGCTGTTCCCGGGTTTTCATTTTCCTGGGGTATTCCGCTAGCTGGGTTGACAAATCAAGCATTAAAAAGCTGAAGTAGAGAAAGGTAGGTGCGGTTATTTAATGATGATTATTGTGAAATATACCAGGAAGTTTGTACGCTGTTCTCAGAGATAATTTATTAAAACAAGCTGCCTATTCGAAACACCTAAATTTGATAAAATTAATCCTTCTAAATAGAATAATTAAATAAATACAAAATGGACGAAATATTGATTGTTCAGCTTTTGAAAACCACGAGTGAGCATGGCGCCATATGGTCTGTTAAGGGGTGTATCTACACAACGAAACAGTTAAAAATACTACACTTTGTTTTTCTCAACCGGTTCATTTCTATAAATAAAGTTTTCACGAGTGTTTGATATTTTAAATTGCTGTTAATTCAGTATAATATTTCGCATTAATTAAGATCTAGTTCGTATTCTCGTCACGTATTTTGTAAACCGCGTGGCAAGAAATGTGGATAAGAGATTATTGTGAGAGATTTTCCCACCCTTTTTGTAGCTTCATGAAAGAAGAATGCTATCAATAGGTTATTGTTGCCGTTGTTTTTGCTGTATGACTATGTTGTTTTTGTCGGCGTTTTTAGCCCAAACAAATTACGTATTAGCGTGTTTTTGTTCCGGAAAATGCGTTTCCTTTGGGTTTTCGACTGCTCAGGAACGTGGAGCGTGGTCTTTGGCGCTAGCCAATCACAGCGAAGTTGATGTCATCTGCCAATCAGACCACAAAACCACCAACCCTGGTCGTGACTGGGTTTTCCCGCGCTTGTCACACGGTCATGTTTTCACTTATTGTCGGGGTTTATTATTGTGGTCAGTTTTTTTGTTATTTTTCACTTGAGGTTGGAGTTTGGGTTTCCTTTCCACAACAATGAGAACCACGAAAGCCGCTCTAAGTTGATTACCAATTGTTGCTGATTTTTGCTGCGCACTGCAACGCTTACACAACTTGTTTTTCAGGCTTGTGATCCCTGCTTAATGCACAGAGAAGATGTTTATACGTGTTGTTTTATTATGCTTAGGACTTCGTATTTATGTAGAGAAAGTTCCAGGATTTTTCTTTCGAACGGATCAACCGGTAAAATGATGAGAGTTCAATATTGTATCCGGAAATTATAGTACTCACGAAGTCGTACTTTGACTTTTGTACTTTAATAATTCATGGCGTGAATATTTAACAAACTTTCTGGTACGCGCATTCGTGAGGAAATTGTACCAGAAGAAACCCAACCAGTTAGTCAAGGTAACAGCAGACAGCTATATTGGCAATTTAGAAGGGATCTTGTATTATCTTTCCGGTATTATGGCAAAAGAGGTTTCGATTTTCGGAGCGTTGTGACCGTGGAAACGGCCACAAATAGACAACTAGGACTGAAATAATCACAAAACTTCAGATTTACTTCACCTGTAGCAGCGCTAGCCCTCATATTTTTGTAGACTGAATTATAAACAATTATGATGTAGGTCTGGCCCCCCAGATGTCCTCAGCGACAATACAAGTCGCTTCGCAAGGGGGCTGTGTTCATTTTATTTGAGTGCCGGCTTCCTCTGTGATTTCAAGACACTATTTTATAATCTTCATCGCTGGGGTGATATTTTCAGGACTATTTGTATCTTTAATTGATATCGTTGCAACCCCTTTCCAGTCAAAAAGTACCAAAAACGTTCAATTGTTTTTCGCGTGACAAAAACGGGTTGCTTTAATATGGTAAAGCCGGTAAATAGGATATCGACGGCATTTTCAGTTTAGAGATGACTAGATGTATGAAAGCATCACGCAAATGGAGGGAGACTAGCCATGTCATTGCAATACTGTATTTAATCGATCACCGTGGGAAAACAAAATCAGACAATTTTAACGGCCATGAAATGCCTAAACCTTAATATGGTCATGAATTTTGATAAAAGGCCATTTTCACTGCGGGCTGAATCGGAGCTGTTTTGGGGTCTTGGGTTGCTAAGAGGCATGGAATATCGAGGATGGCATAAATCTCGCAAGAATTCAAATATATATCCGATATATTGCCTCTACAAATTGCCCGATAACAGATAGAATAAGTAGATAAGCAGGACTGAGCCGGGGACGGATTTTAATATCCTTTACTACAATTTTTGCTTCGAATATATTTTGTTTCAGTCGAAGGTGCCAAAAAGTTACTTTCATTTATCAACAGACGGCTCTCAGCAATATATTAGGGGAATCAGTTTTAAAATAATTCCTCCATAGAAAGGCAATCAATATTTTGGTCCCAATTTAATTGTTCAAATTCATGCAAGCGGTAAATCACAAAGCCGTATTGATTTCAACAAAAGACATTTGTTACACGAACAGAGGCAAGGAATATTGATTTATTCTGCATGTCCATATTTAATAACAGCGCTGAAAAGCCGAGGGGGTTTAATTTATACCACTAGACAGTTTTGGCTTTCACCAAAAAAGATAAGGAAATGTTTTAAATGTTAATTTCCTTCACGTAACAAGATCTTTGAAAACCAATTAAAAAGTCTCCCATTTTTGGCTCAAATGGAATTAAAATATTGATAACAGCTAATGAGGAACCCAATTCTGATGGAAAATCGCGATGGTTTCTGTATTCGGGGTTGATGATAAGTTTCTAAGATTTTAGTTCTCGTTTGTTCTATTCCATACATCGACAAACGGAAACAATTTCTATCCAAATGTTATCGATGCTTTATCGCTTCAGAACGAAGCACAGCTAGATAAAGAGTTGTGATTTTACTAGACTGACTACACCGCCTGACTACCACAGGTCGAATAGCTAACCGGTGAGCTTAGGAAACAAGATCGATATTTTGCGGTTATCTGCAAAGTCAAGTCTCACCTAAATGCCCTCGGGCGTTTAACGCTTATTTATCTTCTGGATTACTTCGGGGAAATCAAATTCAAGCGAATATATGCGGTTGTAAGTTCTGCAAACCATTCGTCGTCCTTGATAGTTTTCACCCGCGAAATTCGCAAATTTTTTAAAAATTTGAACATTTACTGCCACGTTATGTTTGTCTTTTCTGCAAGCCTTTTGTACATTGTTCTTCGGTTGCTTGGTAACAAACTGATCTTGAATTTACATAGTCATTGTCGAGTAAAAGCCCATACTTTGACAGCCTTTGTATTTGCTGTCGAGAGTTTGCGAAATTAATAACGATTTTTCCTGAACCTAATGGTTAAGCAATCAAATATGCCCGACATGGAGAGCAATTCATCAATTATGTCGCTGGAGTGGTTTTCAAATTCTTCTTTCGTCAAGGCGCGTCTGTTTTTGATATTTGTGTTGTTGTGCCACTCAACGACTCTCTCTGTTTCCATATTTATACTGGAGTAAAAATTAATTAACACCTATGCCATCATAAGGCTTTGACGGTCATCTCTCCAGGGAAAAATGCCATTTTGCCTAAACTATGCAAACAGAAAATTATGATCGTGCAAAGTGAAGAATTTAAAAAATTCACAGTTGGAGACTAAGTATACCAATTGAAAGTTTCTTTTTCCCCGTCAATGTTTTCTTCATTAATTACAAGGGAAAATTCATCGACATTCTTGAAAACCATTCAAGTGTTGAAACAATTTGATTACAAATCTTTGGTCACGTGACTTATGCGATTCATACAGAACGCTGACCAACTTCGGAATATCATTTCGTTGAAGTACGATCTTTAGAAGTGGTTTTTACCAGAATAACCTCTTTTCAGGAGCTTGTTGACCGCCAAAAGAGAATTTCCTGTCGAGATAATTTCGAAGACGGCAAATCAGGCAGGATTTAGACGGTATTTTTCGTGTTTCAGGTCGATCTGCAGAGAGCCGATTGGTTTCCGCTGTGGCAATGGTTGATCTATTGTTGGCGAGTGCCGAATCAAGCTTATGATGGCGTCGTTTAGTAAATTCGGGGCTTAGAATCCAGTCGTACGACTTATGGATGCCCTTAAAACCTTCTGGAAATTGTACAGATCAAAAGGCAGGATGTAAAAGAGTGGTATTTTCCGTTGCACGGCGAGAAATGAACTATATGAATGATTCAGAACGGACGTGTGTTCCGTGGAATGTCTGCCGATTCAAGACAAAACTCTGGTTTTGGTACGTTGTGTTATTATGGACCACATGTGTGTTTGATCTTCATCCATGTTTCACTAGCGCATCAACAGCCACTTTCTATATTTCTGAAGGACTTCCAAAAGGATCTTTTGTCGGCAGCCTGTCACACATCAACTTCGATATCGTTTCGAGCATCACTCCACAAGACGATTTGGACGTTGATACAATTACGAAGATCATTACTACAAACGTTGTTTTAGATCGCGAAACGGTTCCAAACTACGAAATTTCTTTATTGAAAGTCGGTGCGGCTTTTAAATCTTTCATAGTTTTGGTGAATGTAACAGATGCCAATGACAACATTCCGAAATTTTCGAGAGATGTTTACAATTTCGAATTGTACGAGGAAGGCGTCGTGCAGCAGCGAATCAAGGCAATGGACAATGATTTTGGCTCAAACGCAACGCAGAAATATGCAATACTTTCTGGAAACATTGGTAATGTCTTCAAGCTGACTGAGTTTTTGGATAACAACGGCGTTTTGTGCGCGGACCTTGGTCTGGTTCAAGGAAAAGTCCTCGATAGAGAAAAGCGTGACTCCTATATATTGAATGTCTCTGCTACCGATGGAGGCGCTCCACCGAAAACAGGTTTCACATTACTCAACATTACTGTACTGGATGTGAACGACCATAGTCCTGTTTTTACGAACAAATCTTACACAGCCAACATAACCGAAAATTCAGCAATTGGAACATCGATTCTGAAAGTTTTGGCTACTGATAATGATATTGGCACAAATGGTGCAGTTTTGTATTCGATCGAGCGTGGTTCGCACTCGGATCCAAACAGAATCTTTAGCGTTCATGAAAAGTCTGGTGTTATTGTAAACAATGTTCTTTTGAATTACGAACAGAAACATGATTATAAGATTTTTGTTCGAGCAAAGAACCCTGGTGTTTTAGGATCTTCTAAATATGATGTGGCTTCTGTAGCTATTCATGTGCTGGATATTAACGACAACAAACCCGATATCAGAGTTGAATTTAATCTTGGCGGAAGCTATCAAGTTTCCGAAGACGCTGGTATTGGAACTTCGGTCGCACGAATTTATGTTTCTGACAGAGACTCTGGCAAAAATGGCGAAGTTGATGTTACACTGGAAGGAGGGAATGGACATTTTAGTGCTAAAGCAGATCCTAACAACAATGTAGACATAATCGCAACTGCTAAAGGATTAGATAGAGAAAGGCAAGCAACGTTTACCTTGAAAGTTGTTGCTAAAGACCGGGGTCAACCCCAACAAACTTCACAGGAAAGTTTTATCATTAATGTTGGAGATATCAATGACAATCACCCAAAATTTGATCAAGATGTCTTTACTGCTGTGTTGTCAGAAAATGTCACCATTGGCTCAAGCGTTGTGGTCACTCGTGCTACTGACAAGGACACTGGCATAAATGCCAAGTTAGTTTACAGGATTTCCTACAAACCCCAAGATGCTCTTTTCAAAACATGGTTTCAGATCAACCAGACTACTGGAGAAATCTGCACAGCTGCGCTGTTAGATCGCGAAAAAGTTCCCATGCCCAAGTTCCTGGTCACTGTTACTGATTTAGGTGTTCCACCACAGAGTGCTAACTGCACAGTCATAATAAATATAACTGATGCTAATGACAATAACCCAGTCTTTACCAAGCATGTTTACTTTGCAACCGTTGACGAAAATACAGCTAATGGTACTACTGTCACGCAAGTATCAGCTAATGATAGTGACAGTGGGCTGAATGGAGTTGTGCGCTATTTTTTGGAGACCAACCAAAATAATATCCCCTTTGTTATTGATCCTAAAACTGGTCTTCTAACAACAGCAGGACAGATAGATTATGAACTCCAATCTTCGTACATAATTAATGTTGTGGCTTCTGACGGAGGTGGGCGTGCTACAACGTCAGTTGCAAACATTTCGGTTGTAGACAAGAATGACAACTATCCTGTCATAAGTCCAACAACGTACACTGTGTCAGTGTATGAAAATCTGACAATCGGGAATGCTATAACAACAATTCTGGCCAAAGATAATGATAGCGGCATATACTCGCAACTGACTTTTTCCATTTCAAATGGGAACAGTGATGGCCACTTTTCAATTGAGTCATCAACTGGAGTAATCACTCTGAACAAATCCCTTGATCGCGAGACAAAGGATTCTCACAGTCTGGAAGTGCAGGTTACTGATAGTGGTGGCTTGAAGTCTAAAAATTCAGCAGTCGTACAAGTGACAGTTTTAGATGTAAATGATGACCCTCCCGTTTTCCAGCCCAGTTTTTACAACTTCACAATAGTTGAAAATTCTGATATACGCACAGTGTTAGGTTCTGTCTATGCCTCAAGTAAAGATCTTGGAACTAATGCCGACATTTACTATTCAATCAGCGGTGGCAATATCCACAATGTGTTTAAGATCAACTCCACTGGAACACTACTTACACAGAGTGAACTTGACCATGAGAAAACTCCTCAGCTGTGGCTTAACATCCAGGCAAAAGATGGTGGTTCCCCTCCTCTCTATGGCTTTGCTAATGTAAGTGTGAAAGTAACTGACCTTAATGACAATCCTCCGTCATTTAAAAGTAGTATAATTGATATCGACATCTTAGAAGATACCAGAGTTGGACATGTCTTTTATAATGTGACTGCGCAAGACCCAGACAGTGGCCTGTTTGGACATGTAAGGTACACTCTGCTCTCCAATCCTAATAATACCTTTGAACTGGCTCGAGATACAGGCTCTTTGACGCTGACGCATGCTATTGACTTTGAAGGTCCCAGGCAGTATTTAATTCAAGTTTTAGCAGAGGATGGCGGATCTCCGCCATTGAACACCACTGCTACTTTTCGATTTACTGTTGTTGATGTCAATGACCACCCTCCCATATTCCCCAACTCATCTTACTCTACCCATGTGGGCGAACTCACACCAGCGGGGACAGATATCTTGAATGTGTCGGCATCCGATGCTGACACGGGAGACAATGCCAGAATTTCATACACATTTCAATCGGGTGTGGACACCACCCTGTTTGGCTTGCGATCAAATGGTTGGATCTTCATTAAACAGGAACTAGACCGAGAAAAACAGGAAGTTTATCGATTCACTGTGGTTGCAACTGACAAAGGAAATCCCCCAAAGAGTTCCACAGCTGATGTCATTGTCTATGTTGATGATGTTAACGACAACAATCCAAAGTTCACTCTGCCGTCGTACATATTCCCTGTCAACGAGAATGAACCAAACAGGACATTTGTCGGTCAAGTTTCTGCATCAGACAAAGATGCTGGCAGCAATTCCAAGACAGCATATAGCTTTGAAGCTCCCAGCCTTGAGTTCGTGATTGATCAAGACACTGGTATTATAAGAACTAACGAAGTCCTGAATCGAGAACTAAAGGCCTCATACACCTTGATGGTCAAAGTGCGTGACCATGGGCAGAGCCCCAGAACGGACCATGCCAAAGTGACTGTCACGGTGCAGGATCTTAATGATAATACACCGACCTTTAAGAAACTGTCCTATGAGAAGACTGTATCTGAAGACATTGGTGTTGGGTCTTCGGTCATCACTGTCGAGGCATCAGATCCAGATGCTGGGTCTAATGGTATGGTCACCTACTTTGCCGCCAGCTCGACAAGTATCTTCAACATTAACGCCCAGACTGGGTTGATCACCACTGCAGCTCGCCTGGATCGCGAGAAGAATGACCGTTACACATTGAACATCGGTGCCAGCGACCAAGGGACCCCCCCTAAGTCCACTGTTGTGTTCGTAACCATTCATGTGCTAGATGTTAACGACAACCCACCTCGCTTTCTCAACAACAGCTTCTTCGTGAATGTGCCGGAAAAGCAGGCAGTTGGCACTGTCGTGACCACCGTGACAGCCAAGGACGTAGACGCCGGAAACAATGGAAGAGTGCGTTACACCATCGATCAAAGTAACGGTGGAAACGTGTTTGAAATTAACGCCACTTCCGGTGTTATAACCCTGCGCAAATCGCTGGACTTCGAGAGAAAAAGCAAGTATCAGTTGAGGATTGTTGCCAGAGACCAGGGACAAAACAGTCAAAGTAGCTATTTGTACGTCACAGTTTATGTGCTCGACTCCAACGACAACAGACCCACCTTCGATAGGAACCCCGTGACAGTACAGCTGCGTGAAGGCGTGCCAATCAACTATAACGTGACCACTATAAAAGCGCATGACTATGACTCTGGCCAGAATAGTCGGATCCGATATTCAGTCGATTCTCAGTCGCCGGGACCTCCGAAATTCAAAGTCGACCCGTCGACAGGCACCGTTCAGACCATCGGAGAAATCGATCGCGAGGCGGTAGACGAGTACACGTTGAACATCCGAGCCACCGATCAAGCGTTCACGGAATCCGAGCGATTATCGAGCACCATAACGGTTTTCATCATCGTGGGCGATGTGAATGACAAGAAGCCATCATTTGTATCGCCGAACTACACGTTTGTGATGGAGGACGAGCCATTCAGTTACCCTGTCATCACCATCACTGCTATTGATCAGGACTTGGGAAGCAACGGTAGAGTGAAGTATGGAATCGTGCAACGTGGCAGCGGAGATAGCTTTATGAAGTTTGATCTAGAGAGCGAAACTGGTCTGTTGAAGTTGCACGGAGTGTTGGACTACGAGACTACACCCATGTATGTTTTGAACATTTCTGCCACCGATGAAGGTTCCCCACCTCTGTCCTCATACCAGCTGCTCACCATATACCTGGTCGATGTGAACGACAACGCGCCGGAATTTCAACGGAGTCTTTTCTTTGGCAACGTGAGCGAAAACGAGCCTGTGGGCACCCCAGTCATGAAGATAAGCGCCGGTGATCTCGACAGCGGAACAAACGGAGTACTGAACTACAGCATCCCGAGGGGAAAAGTGGTTCCCAAATTTGCCATCAACGAAAGCAGTGGCGTGATCTACACGAATTTGACGCTTGACCGCGAGGAAAAAGACAAATATCAGCTGACTGTATACGCCACGGACAATGCCTTCCCCTTTCGTGTAGGCACCTGCACGGTGATCATTACAGTTCTGGATAAAAATGACCACGCGCCTATTTTCAAGCCTGCTCACTTGAACGTGACTGTTTTGGAAGAGCAAGACCCCTTCGTGTTTTACACTTTAACAGTACAAGATCCAGACATCGGTCAAAATGGTCGGGTACGCTACGTTATAAAAAACGGCAACGAAGACAAGAAGTTTTCAGTCGGAGAGTTCTCGGGCGAACTGTCGACCACAGAACGGCTCAACAGAGAAGAAACCGCTCGCTATGATTTAGAAATAAAAGCAAGTGACGTCACATCTCCATTTTACAACACCACTGCTCACGTGACAGTATTTGTTGGCGACAAAAATGACAATTCACCGAAGTTCACGAAAGATTCTTACGAAGTTAAGATCCCAGAACTCACGAAGATCGACTCAGTCATTCTCACCGTGACAGCAACAGACGACGACTGGGGAACGAATGGAGAAGTCGTGTATTCTTTAAGCAACGATACGTTTGGCGTCTTCCGTATCGATTCTAAAACAGGAGCGATCTACACCTTGCAGGACTTTGACTTCTCGGCGAAGGAAGTCTTCAACTTCCTCTGTCACGCAGCGGACAGAGGTGTGTCTCCAAGGGGGGCATCGGTTGCGGTGAAGGTGTCAATCATCGACGAGAATAACCACGCCCCCGAGTTTGAGAAGATACCTTACTTCAAAGCGATCCAGTCCTCTGTCACACCGGGAGCATCGTTAGTAAAAGTGAGCGCTACAGATAAGGACTCCGCCTCAATAACGCAAATGACATACAGGTTTGTCAACGGAACGTCGCTGCCGTTCTTCCACTTGGAAAGTAACACGGGGGACTTACGAGTCAAACAAGGCGTTACTAACATACCAAATGGAGCTTACATTTTACACATCCTTGCTGATGATGGTGGCAACCTCGCCGGAAGAGGTATCGTGGAAATTGTCGTTGGTACCGTCACGGTCACACCGCCAACGTTCGTGAACAGCACGCCAGTGTTCGTTTCCCTTCCCGAGAACAGCCCGAAGAATCACGAAGTAACCCGAGTGCTAGCAACTGCTTCAAGTGAAATAGTTTACAGCATAGTGGACGGGAACACTGGAAACGCTTTCTTTATTAATCGTCAAAGCGGTGTGGTTACAGTGGCGAACCAAGCGCAACTGGATTTCGAGAGATTGCGTTACTTCCGCATCCATATTATTGCGTCATTACGAAGCGGTTCGTCACGCAATGATTACTTGGAGCTGTACGTGAACGTGACGGATGTGAATGACAACAAGCCAGAGTTTTATCCGGCGAATGTTTCTGTTCAACTCCCAGAGGACGATGCTTTGCATTCCAGCGGTTTTGCACCAAGAACTGTCGCCACATTAACAACAACAGATCAGGATTCTGGAAAGAACAACAAAATCACGTACAAGATGTTTGCTGGAAACGAGAACAATAAGTTTTCCATTGATTCACAGTCGGGTGTTATTACCACACAAGGCCTCGTCGATCGCGAAAATCGGACATTTTACGACCTCGTTGTCAAGGCAACTGACAGTGGAAGCTCGCCATTGTCCAGTTTTAGTCACGTGTTCGTCAATATCATCGACGTAAATGACAACATCCCAGCATTCTCCGGGCCGTATTCTGTGGACGTCCTTGAAGACCGCAAGGTTGGATCTGTCGTGGAGCGTCTTACAGCAACTGACAATGACAAAAATCCAAATTTGGTGTACTCATTCAGCAATGGACTGAACGACCTAGACGTGTTTCACATTGAGCGATTCACAGGAGATGTCACCCTGTTGAGATCACTCGATTACGAACAGAGGAAATCCTATGTGCTAAACATCACATGCAGTGACGGAACACATCGGTCGGAAACAGCGTTGTACGTGAATGTTAAAGATGTCAACGATAATGCGCCCAAGTTCTTGGAAAGTTCATATCAGACTACTTTGTCCGAAGAAACGGCTGCTGGGACCTCCATCCTACGAGTCAGCGCTGAAGACGAAGACAGCGGCTCTAACGGGCAACTCACGTACGCGTTTGTCTCTTCCGTCAGCGAATTCCGGATAAACGCCACTTCCGGTGTGATCTACACAGCGAAAAGGATCGAAGTTGGCGTGCGCGAATCACTCCTGCTCGTGGTCGTGTCGGCTACCGACCATGGCATCCCTACTCAGCGCGCTTTTGTCACAGTGCAGATTAGAATCAATCGAAAACCAAGGTTCAGCAAGCCAGCGTACGAGGCCAGCATTCCCGAAGACACTGAAGCCGGTACCTCGGTCCTGACTGTTTCGGCAGTCGACGACCCCGGCATGAACGTGGCCAAGATTAGCTACGAGCTAAAATTTGGAGATCCTGAATCGCTCTTCCGAATCGGGCGCCGCAGTGGTATCATCGAAGTGAACAAGCGTGGCTTGGACTTTGAAACGGAAAGTAATTATTTACTCGGGGTCGAAGCGCGGGATGATAGCACCAACAAGAGTGTTGTGGTTGAAGTGAACATTACCATCACTGACATCAATGACAATCCACCAGTTTTCGATCCAACAACTTACGCCCGAGCAGTCAACGAAGATGTACCGATCGGCACGTCGATTCTCCGAGTGAATGCTTCGGATAAAGACTCGGCAGCGAACGGACGCATCGTGTTCTCCATCCTTACTGGCAATGATAAGCAGTCTTTTGCGATCGACAGTACAAGTGGTGAAATATGGACCGTCAAGCGTTTGGATCACGAGAGTATGAAGGAACATAAACTGTCCGTACAAGCTAGAGATGAAGGTGAGAATAGTTTTTTGTTGCATTGGCGGATCCATGGGGGAGGACCCCCTCTCCCTTCCCTACCCCGGTCCCGTGCAAGCTAGAGATACATACAGTACACACATCAACTTTATTTATACACGGTAAAAACATGATTTACATGTTGCCGTGTGGGAGTGAGAGGACAACATCGTACGATTCAGAATACTTTTGAACTGAGGGAAAGGTCTTGTCACTCTAGCATCACATGGAAGGCTGTTCCACAATTGAACCCCGCTGTAGCAGAAGCTGCGTTTAAGGAAATCAGTTCGGGGCTTTGGTAGAGCTAACATATTTTCGTTGTCTCTGAGTTCGTATTGTGTTGAATGGTATAAACAGATCTTTTAAGTACTGCGGCGTTAGCTTATGGGCTGGATGAAGATAAAGGTAAAATAATATTTTTATTTTCCAGTGGCGGATCCTGGGGGAGGTCCGGACCCCCTTCCCTAAAGCCCCCCCCCCCCCAAGGAATAGACTTGACGAACACTTGGCTATGAATGGCACGCCCATGGACTTGAAAGTCTATGGAAACGCCAGCTATTTCGCAGGGACGCCAAGAAAAATCACATCATGTATGTTAATTAAAAAGATAAAAATGCATATGAACTAACTGTATTATAAATTATTTAAGAAATAGAAAACATGTACCGTTTTTCTATCGAGTTATAGAAACACGTGTGGAAGTTTGGGAGAACGAGAAATGCTGTGGGAACACGAGCCGCAGGCGAGTGTTTCCACAGCTTTTTCGAGTTCTCCCAAACTTTCACGAGTGTTTCTATAATTCGGTAAAAACACGAAGTACATGTTTTCTATTTCTTTTAGAAAACACCGCGACGAGAAAAAGGAAAACAACTTGTTAACTTTGATTATCAAAATGTAAATTCTCTTTGCTCGCGCCATCATTACGTCAACAGCTCGTGCTAGTTAGTAGCGCTTAATTGCAGGAATGGCTCCGGGCTCGGAATGCACTGGGAACGAGTTTGGTTAGCTAAATTAGACTACAAAATCACCCTGGTTAGCCTATTATAACACTGCGGTTAGCCTACTAAGCAATCCGGTTAGCCCACTGAGCACTGCGGTTAGCCTTTTAAGCAATCCGGTTAGCCTACTTTTGCATTCCGGTTAGCCTACTAAGCACTGCCGTTATGCGGTTAGCTCTCAAGAATGGTAAGGGTGACACGATAAAATCTTAAAATTTTCGGTGTTCGGCAGCCGGGCCTCGGTAGTGTAGTGGTTAGTAGGAATAGCTCGTGTTCTGGGTAACCCGGGATCGATTCCACCTCTGTGCTTTTATAACTGACTTTGTTTTTTTCTCTTTAATAGACGAAAAAATCAAAGTCTAAAAAAATCTAAATGTCCTGGAGCCATTCCTGCATTTAGCGCCATGTGTGCTAGTTCTGTGTCTCCATCGAGTTATAGAAACACGATTTTTAACCAATCAGCGCGCGTATTTTCTTTGGACTGTTTTCTAAATAACTACACAATCTGGTTGGAGCAAGGCTTAAATTGAAATCGGCGTGTTACTTTTTCAGGTCTTACACCGAAGACAAGTCTTGCTTCTGTTGGAATTAGAGTAGACGACGTAAATGACAACATGCCTGAATTCCACATTCCTCGTCCCGAAGACGTTGCAGTAGAAGAAAACTCTCCTATCGGAACCTCATTCTATGAGGTGACCGCCATCGACCGTGACTCTGGGAACAATGGAGCGGTCAGATACAGCATCACTGGGGGGAGTGGCTGGGGTCTTTTTGTCATCGATAGTTTCAGCGGAATGCTCACTACCAATGCTACATTTGACTACGAAACTCGCTGGCGTTACTCGCTGGAAATCAAGGCTGAAGACGTGGGAATCCCACGGATGGAAAGCAAAGTAAATCTGACAGTGTACATCAAAAGCGTGGATGAGAGTACGCCCACGTTTGAGAAGGACAACTACAAGTTTGAAGTCCCTGGAAACGCTAACATCGGTGACGTTGTCGGCCAGGTCTTTGCAACCGACGAAGACGATGGTGAAGATGGAGTCGTACTTTATTCATTTGAGTTTAGAAGCTCTGATGTGTTTGCAATCAATGAGACGTCCGGAGTCATTTTTGTGAACAAGTCGCTCGAGGAAGCCAGTAGTGCCCGGCGTAACCGAAGAAGCATTGAATTAACCGAAGAAGAATCGATTGGCTCACGTAGAGTTAGAAGAGAGACTGACGTGACAACTGTCAATCTACGTATTCGAGCCGACAGCGGCAAAACAAAGTCAAACGCTGGGTTGGTCTGGGTAGAAGTGGGGATAGATTTTGCCTGTCCTGGCTGCCCGACTACGGCGAGTAGGGACGGGCCTGACGATGGAGGAATATCCGGAAGTACTTTGTATATAATTATTGGCTTGGCAGTCCTGGCCGGGGTGATTTTAATCGCGTTTATCATTGTCATGGCAGCAATTTATGCGCGAAAGAAGAAGAAGCGGAATCGACAACATCCACGCTTGCGTTACGATGGCTCGTTCGATGAGATCACCGTGCACCCGCGAGCTCCGAATGGAAATATTAACCACGTGGACTCATCTCTTGAAAACGTCTCCACCCCTCGCGGTTATTCTCAGGAGTGCTCTCCGCTGAACGGTCCAAGTGACTCGCCTGCTCGTGGAACCGAGTCTTCGGATACGCCGAACAGCGCGTCGAGCGGCCGAGGGTCTTCCGAAGGCGTTGATTTCGACGATGCACATGCGCGGGTAATCGTGAATGGGGACATCGGAAGTCTGCATTCAGAGAATTACGTTAAAACTGTGATGGGACCGGACTCGGGGATTCAGCAGGATTCTGATCAAGTTTCCCAGCTTACTATCAGCGACGGAAGTAGCATGATGCAAGGAGAAGGCCTCGCGATCGATAAACAAACGGACAAAATAGACAAGTTACTCGCGCGTCTCGGAAGCCAAGAAAGCCTTCACGTGTTCGGCGACGAAGGAGGCGGAGAAGCTGACGGTGGAGTTGATGTCAGCAATTTATTATACGCGAAGCTTTCCGAAGTTGATGCCGACGAAGATGAATCGATTATTGATGGTATGAGACCATTTGTCGAAGAAGGACACGACCATCCTTCGTACGGTGGCTCGTTGAGTTCGATCGTGGGCAGTCGCGAGGAACTAACCGGAAGTTACAACTGGGATTACTTGCTGGACTGGGGTCCGCAGTTCCAGCCGCTAGCGGACGTGTTCTTTGAAATTGGTAAAATGAAAGACGACGCACCTCCGAAGAAATCTTTGAGCCTGAGCTTGCCGTCCAGTCGTGACTCGAGAAATCCGCCGGCAGGGATGGTTACAACAGACATGTTGTCGTCAGTTTCGTCTCTTCCTCGCTCGCCTATAAGTCCTCCGTCGACACGCTATACTTCGCCGGCATTCTCGCCGAACTTTACTCCAGCCATTACGCCCCTAGTGACTCGTTCTCCTTCGGTTTCTCCCTTGGACACGGGGGCATCGTCCCCGGCACTTTCGCCACCTGCGGGGGCTACACCCAAATCGGGCTCGCGGCCGCCTTCTATACATGTAATGCCATTGCGGAGGAACTCGCATGACGGTTCGAACTCAGACTTGACTCATTCGCCGTCAATATCAGACAATGAATCCAATTTAGAGATTGATGTGTAGCGAATTTTATTTTGTAGCGATAACGCATTTTAATCGTGTACAGTACAATCTCGTCCCCAGGGCCCTTGTTTTACCCTTATCTAACGCGACGACTCTCTTCGATTCAAAAGCTGGAAACAATATTCCTGGTTCGGTTTGATGAGCGCGTGCGTCATAGATTGAAGATGAAATGAATACGTTTTAACAGCCAATCAGATTCGGCCCTTTTAGGCGGGCTCTGAGTCCAGCTAAGAGGTCTCAATTCTTGGTTCAGACCAAAGCCATCTCGGCCTCTGGGGATGACATTGCATACAGCAGTAATTTTCGCGCACACATGGATCTTCCTTTTCGCGGTGGTAACAGATTACAAATATATTTCGATTTTATTCGATACTTTAAAAATTGAGCTTCACAGAGATTTGAAGAGCTCATTTTAGTGCCTTTTGATGTAAGAATGCTGTTTTGTTTATTAGTTTTCATTCAGACAAGAATTTCAGTAATTTTTGTTTTGGAAGATGTTCTCTTAACAAAGCGATTCTTATTGTATAATATATCATGCAGAGTATTTTCTATTTTTGTAAATAAGCGAAAGAATCTTTCATCGCGGTTTTACAGTTTCCAGAATGTATATAATTAATGAACGAATCAGATTTCAGGCTTCTTTCGGGTTTCGGAGTATGTGCTAGTGAAAGCCTCGAGGAAGAAAAACGCGAGCGACATAATGATTCGTGCTTCAGAAATGATATTTTATCATTAGCTGGTATAATAAACAATACAACAGTTTTGTATGTAAAGTTGTACTGTGTTACCCAGGTCAAACGGGGATCTTTAACCATTTTAGTCTCCATTTTTCGGGAAAAAAGTAGGACTAAAACCCTTCAAACTATCCTCGGAGATCCAGGGTGTAGTTAGTCGGGGTAATAATCGCAGCAAGTTTCCAAGAAGGCCTGCTCTTACTAGCTCCGATTCTTTATCGAGTTTACTTCATTTCGCCCGATGAACTGCCTTTGGGTCTCCGAAGACACCCTCGTACCCAGGGTCGCTCTGGAAACGAGCGACCTTGCAAAGATCCGATCGAAAATAGCGGTCTTGCCGTTGAACTGCGTCAGCCTACCTTTCAAAAGCTTGACCACACTACACCGCGGAAAAACGCATCGCGCAAGCGCAGCAAACGCATGACGTCACGATTGATCGATGTGGCTATCGTCAGCAAGGGAAGCCACGATAAATAGACCAGTTCCGATATATTAATATTCTAACATGTCACCGAGGCTTAGGGGAATAAAACAAAGGATTTTTGCATCGAGGCTTAGGGATGAATAAATAATTTCTTTTGTTTTATTCCCCTAAGCCTCGGCGCCATGTTAGAATTTTAATATATCGGAATTGGTCTATTGATGACAGAATTTTAGTCCGAAGGTGGAAATTAAGAGGTAAATAAACATAAAACAGTGTACCTTTAGTATAAATCTTAACCTTAATTATTCAGGGGTTTCCTTAAAAATTGCCAAAATGCTCACATTTTCAGACATACGCTCGTTTTTCACTGTGTGAACCATCCTCGTACCCAGGGTCACACGGGAAACGAGCGACCCTGGAAAGATCCGATTTGAAGTCCGAAAATATCAGACTTCCGGTTGAACTGCGCATGCCTTTCAAAAGTTTGACTCAACGAACTCCATAGTCAAAATCGAGGTACGAGATTGGCCGAGGATAGCTTCGACCATGCGCACCAGAGGAGAGCGACTGAAGAGTGCCTGTGTTCGCACGGAACCTGTAATCTCATTCGCCGCCCCCCCCCCCCCCCTGTTTTATCGCTCCCCTATTGTTTTAAAGTTAAGTTCTGCTGTTATAGTACTGGATTGGAGATAGGAAGGGAACCATTTCTCTTCATAGCTAAGTCGGCGTGACAGGAAAAAATGGCCCAAAAAGGTGCGATCGTTAGATGCCGTGGCTTGATTGCAACCTTCGACCTTTCGCGAGAAAAATCGTCGTTAACAATAAAGTTGAAAACCCGCCACACCCATAACCCTTTGCCCACCCTACTGACGGATTTCGAGAGCCCCAAATCCACCAGTCGGTGTTAGAAACAACTAGGATGGTCCACGTTTAGAAATGCTGTTTCACTGCCAACCTGCGTTCAGTATAAATGTACTCATGACAACTGCCTGCCGACAAAAGACGTCAGGCTCATCCTAGTGTAAAAACCTGTGAAACTCACCAGTGACGTAAAACAAAGAACGAACAAGACAACAAAGAGCCTAGAAACAATATAGAACAGAAAAACAGTGGCTCAAAAACAAAGAAAAAAAGGTTTTTAAGAGGTAAACCCAATAGTTGAATTGTTCTGTATAGCTTGCGTACAGGCCCATTCGCCTACAGACCTTTCCATCAAAGAAAATGGGTTAGTAGACTCTCGCAGGCTAGTACATAAAGAACAAGCAAATTGCTTTAACTTCGATCCACATGATCGTGAAGTCACGAATGTATAAAACCGCTTAAGACACAGGAATGCGTGCTTCTTGTTCGACAACAAGTGTGCAACTTTCCCTGGGTTAGCCAACTTGTGAGGGAACTTGTTCCTTTTTGGGTTTTTCTCTCAGTATTATATAATTTTTTGTATTTTTGTTTTTGCATTTTTAGTTCAGGCGGAAAGGGTCACCAGGCGTCACGAGTTGCTCTAAAATCACGCGCGTGTAACCCTCGCGCGCGAGCTTTGCTTGCCTGATTGCCTGGTTACCAAGCTGCTTGTTTTTGCCGCCATATTTGATTTCTTGCAGTCGAAATGGCCGTTCTTCAGCGAAGTTTATTGTGATCTAGGAGCTTATTTCATTCTCTTGTTCCTCATGCATCGAGGTAAGAAGGTAATTTAGCCGTTGACCTTTCGATAAACCTTTTTATGGTAGAGCTTTGTATGGTAAAGCACAAGTTGGACCAACTTGTACCTCTTATTTTTTGGATCCATGGATATGATGTAGCAGTCAAATCGAAGCTTCAACATTTCCCCCTCCCCTCGGGCATTTGAATTTTTGGAAAATTTGTGTTCAAATTCCCCTCTCCCCGGGCCAAAAAGCCGTTCAAACGCCAGATTACCGTTTTAACGTTTTAGTAGCCTCTATTCTTGGTTTGCAAGTGACGTCATCGACGCCATGTTGGATGGCATGAACAAAAGATTTCTGGCTAGCCTTTTGTTTGGTCATCCAACATGGCCGCTGCACTTATTGTCATTTGAATCTCTCAGGATTGGTTGCAAACCAGCAATTATGCTCCTGAAGCCAAGTATTAAGAAATACTGTAACATGAAACAGTTGCCAGTGAAAATCAGGGGTAGCCCTTTCAGTGGCTGCAAACCCCTCGAGGATCCAATGATTCCACGCTTCGTGTAAGACAACTCACTCTGTTCATGCTCGGAAAGCTCCCTCAGCCACTCAATTTAATCCTTTCCTTTTTAACTAAGCCACAAACAACGGGACTGTCACTAAGGGCCTCGGCTACTAAGGCTTTGACCCCAGCTAAAAACCAAAACACCGGAAAGTGAAAAGTACATCAAACAACAAAATACCCTGGCTACTTTTTTACTTTTCCCGCTTACTTGAAAAATTAGTGACAGCCAAGCGAGACGCTGCAATCTTTTCCTTCAAAATTCCCAAAACTTGCCTTGTTGGCCTCCATCGTGATTTATCAACCCACTTGGAATTGCCGGGGCATGTATCGTGAGATCAAGGCTCGCGTTCAAATTCTCCACCCCTATGGAGTGAGGATCAAATTCCCCATCCCCAGGACGGCAAAGGCGTCAAATGTCTGGGCTTTGCCTGGGGCGGGGGAAGTTGAATCTTCAATTTTGACTGGTACATTAGCTTGTCTTTCTTTGTTTGGGTGAAGATTGGATCAACTTGGACTGTGTATGTTCGAATTCCCCAACAAATTATAATAATCTATTATTAATAGAGAATATTTTAAGATGAAATACTAAAACTATATAACTAAAATATTTTATAACTATGTGAGTTCCCAAACCAAAGAACTCTATCAGCATGTTGATGTCTAATGAAAAAAAAAATAAAACTGAGGTCAGGAATATGCAAGTATTAGTAGGTCTCAAGAAATGTATTATTTTGTCAACACTAATAAAAAGGTTTCATCAAGGTTAGCAACTCACCAAAGTTTTGGCTTCTAAAGTGTAGGTTTTCCCAATGAAATTTGCCTCCAAAGAAGCCCAAAAATTTGACGTTATTGCCACCATTTTGATTTACAGTTCACAGCAGCCGGGTAGCATTTTTCTGATGTCGTTCCATCCAAGAGGTTTTGTCCCTGCCTTCCGGCATGCCTTTAAACTACCACTCTAGGTTATGGCTACCCTTGAAATGTATTGTTTTGAACTTCAAACCCGGAAACCCTGAAAATGATGACAGTGAAGATAGTGATGGTGATCTTGTGAGAGATGCCAAGTCAGTTGCTTGTTTTCTGCTGCCCACCGATTTTTGAGTTGGACAGAATAACATCATGTAAATGTGGCACAGCTGCCAAGTACAATTTCAAAAATGGCGGCGTCAATTGTCAAATTTTGGGCTTTCTTCAGGATAGTACACACTTTAGCGGCTAAAACTTCGGTTAGTGTGAAAAAACAATGTTTATTTTCTATATATGTAGGGGAAGACAAAAATAGCTTTTTGGAGTGACCTACTCCTTTGTTGGTGTCAAAGATTACACCCTTAGATCCTGAAGAAATGTCTGCTTAAAAGATGTGCCTGCTAATGAGAGATTTAATTTTGCTTACAATGGTAGCAGTTTCACAAATATTCAGTCAGTGTTTTCACTCCCTTGTGTAGAAATACGACGTATGGACATAAGGCTGGTTTTCATATCTTTGGAAGATCCCAGACAATAACAGATTTCATTGTTTCCTGATTGGTGGAGGGAGACGGGGGGGCGGGGGGCGGCTGGGAGAGATTCCCAAAGTGACGAGAACCAGTAAATTAAAAAAAATACATAGTATTTTGCAATAAGAGAGGAGAGCCACTAAAGAAGGGACAGGAGCCAAGAGTAAAGAGTTTGGGAAGAAGGTAGTTCAAACCTTCCCCCCCCCTCTCCCCACCAATTGTCCCAGATTTTGCCAACATATTGCGCAAAAGATGCCAGATGTCTGTCATAGATTCTCCCAACATTTCGGAGTTTGGAACTGGAGCCAAGCAATTAAGAGGATGCTAGAAGATTGGTAACAAACTAAAACTCACCAACCAACCCAGGCAGTTGGGGATGTCGATATTTCGAGTTGTCATCATTTGGCAAAATCTGGGACAGTAGAGAGACAGTGAAATCCCTCTTTATCTTAGACTTTCTTGACATATAAAAATCAGCCCTTACTTACAATATGACGCAGCAGTGGATATTGTTAAACTTTTTTTAGCGAACTGGCTGTTCACGAAACAACTGACTGACAAAACAACTGGCTACCAACAAAACATTGGATAATTCTGCTAGTTTTAGAATGTCTGATTACAGAAGGTTTTCATAAGCAGTGGTTTTATTGTCAACAATTTTTAAACTAACATGTGTTTATGTCTATAATTATTTAGAATGGATGGTTTATTTCCTCGAGTAGCTGACAAAACATACACCTCCCCTCCTGATCAAAATCTTTTCACTCCACCCCCCTCTGGTAGAGATGTGGCTGCTGAGATTTCAAGCTCTGAGAGGCGGCAGTATAACAAAGCTTTGAAAGCCATGTATGAGATAGTTCGCTTGGGCTCCAAACGGTTGGAACGGCCAGTAGCTGATGATGATGATGTTATTCCTGAGACTGTCACTGAAACATCTGAAACTGAAGGAGAAATTGATGGTTTGTAGCAAACAATGAATAAACCCCTTTAAGATCAGGCGGCTGTTGTATTGGCAGATAATGGCCAAGCCTCTATGAGCGTTGAAAAAATGAAAAGTTGACTGAGAACAAAGTGTATGAAAACATGTACACTGACATTCTCACAACTGTCATCAGATTTTGTACCTTTTGGGAAATATCAAATAAATAAACATGTTCCAATATTCGAATTCTGAAACTTCTAAGTCATTTTCGGTATTTTGCTGAATGTAATTGTCATTGTTAAAATTATCTATTTTTTCAACTTTAATTTTATTTTACATGCACAAAAAGGAAATACAATACAAAACACTACTAAACACTTATCCTTCGTTAAAATTAATGGTGCTATTAATTCATGCACTTAAATAATTAAAAAAATTTGGTAAAAAATGCATAGCTGTTTTTTTCTTTTTGACCAACAGATTGGGGAGATCACGCTCCTCATCACATGATGCCTTCAAGTCTCCATTTGCGACAGAAATTGACATCAAAGTCATATGAAAAAGAGGTAAGTCTGTACAGCCAAGTGTTTAGGTCGGTTTGCGAAAGGATCATTATAATTTGTGTGAAACAGCAGCTTCCACATTATGGTCCCCTGGGGATGTTGAAGAACCAACACACTCATTGCAAAGGGTAGGGCATGGAGTTCCGGTGTTGTGGTCTGGTCTGTTGTTATGTGAAGGTTGGGGTGGGGAATTGTTCGGCATATTAGCATAGTATTACTTTAGGCCTAACAAGCCTCATCAACCTCAGGTTAAATAAAGATACAACAACATGATGATGATGTCATGATCCAGAACCCTTAACCACACACTGTCATTGAATTCCATAAAACCTTTTTTGTTGTTGCTGCTGCTTAACAAAATGTTCGAATTCATGTTCCAAAGGTGCAGCATCACTTGGAGGTGGACAATGTGAAAAGAGTTCACAGAGAACTGAACAAAATAAGTATTATGCTGCAGGTCAGTGCTCGACAAAAGTATGTGACTAAATGCAAAATTATTCTTTTTGGTACAACAATTATTAATTGCCAATGTAAGAATTAAGAATTTCTTAAGCCTTCTGACATCTTGAACCAAATATTGTTTCCCTTCCTTAGGCAAAAACAACAATTTTCCCTTTCTGCTTCAAGAAAAGTATTCAGGATTCCACTGCAAAGCTGCAAAATTAATAAACAATAAATACTGAAATCATATTATTTGCATCCGAAAATTATTATTTCCCATGAAAGGACATGCATCCTCAGTTAAAATTTTGACCGGATAAAACTATAGTGAGGTCAGCCATCATATAATATTACACTTGCTGCTCAATAATGCTTCGTCAATACAAAACATTGGCATTTGATGCATTAGAAGGAAAAAACATTTTTCACACATTCTGTTCCACCACAGCTGGGGTTTCATACATGTCAAACATTAGCAAATTTTGGCCGGCCATTGTCCAATGAGTGACTGTTGTCTGCAGCCCTGCCACTGTATGCATGTGGTTAGGCCAGATGAAGTCAGAATAACAATTGAGAAGTGTTGCAATCATTCGTACTTTCTGTCATGGTTCATTCACATACAAACTTTAAAAGCCCTTGAATTTTGACTGTCATCTTGAAATGCCCTTACTTGCCATGGTTCGTACAAGCTTGAAAAGGTCTTGAATTTCAGCAGTCGTCTTGAAAAGTCCTTGAATTTGGTTAAGTCCTTGAAAAGTACTTGATTTCTTTATTAGGTCTTGAAAATTCCTTGAAATTTAGGACTTCTTGCACGCCCTATTACTTTTCTGATGAATTAAAAGACTTTGGTAAGGAAAATTTGTTCACGATGCGGTATAAAACGTGAACCCTACATGACGAATAATTCAGATTTTGCCTCAATTTCATGCGCCAGGGCTTGCACCAGTCCTCTGATGTGGGGTTGTCCGCCATGCGGTTTCGTTGGAAGGGGCAACATGGCCGATCGTGAGTAAACATGTCGCGTTGTTTTGCATTTCCCTTCATTTGCAAGTCAAAGTAGCCATGGGCAAATGTGTGTTCAATTGTAAATGGTTAAGTGATGAAAAGTTCAGCTGGGTCAAAGAATTTAAAGGCGACAAGCGCAAGGCTTTGTGTTGTGTTTGCAATAAAGTGATCGACATCGAACGCATGGGAGAAAGCGCTTTGAAGTCTCACATGAAAGGCGAGAAACATAAAAGGAACACGTGCACTGGTGCAACTTCAAGCTCAACCCAGATGATGTCTGCATTTTTTCACAAGCCAGTTAGGTCGGACACTAATTCTTTTCACGTAGATGGAAGTAACGGTGAATTTTCCGTTCCCCCGCCTCCGCCGGCAGAAGATGGTCAGTCAACAGTGCAGCTTGCTGAATTTTTAAAAGTTAATCCAGTGAGCAGCACCTCTGCGAAACACTTGAGTTGAAAAACTTTTTTATTTTCTCCTACGCGTTTCGTGTGACTAGCGCACACTTCATCAGGGAGTTTAACAATACAACCAAGTGTGCCTATATTTATACCTAAACACAAACAAAGGCACCCCACATCTCGCAAAAAAAACACACCCACGGATGTGCGTGGCGCGAGCATTTGCGTCCAGGAAATAGGCGTAGCAAAATTGTAAAATGCGTGAAATATTTTGAGCGTGACATAACTATTTTGGGGCCCACAGCCACGCATATCCGTGGGTGTGTTTTTTGCGAGATGTGGGGTGGCTTTGTTTGTGTTTAGGTATAAATATAGGCACACTTGGTTGTATTGTTAAACTCCCTGATGAAGTGTGCGCTAGTCACACGAAACGCGTAGGAGAAAATAAAAAAAGTTTTACAACTCAAGTGTTTCGCAGAGGTGCTGCTCACTGGATTAACTTTTAAAAATTTTAAAAATTCTGATTTTGTGAATAAATCTCAGTCCTTGAAAACAATTTTTTGTCCTTGAAAAGTCCTTGAAAAGTCCTTGAATTTTGTTTGTCTGAAGTTGTACGAACCATGCTTGCATCTTGGGCCCTCATGTCATCAGAAAATGGTTACCATTTCTCCTGGATCCATGCCAGAGTTAAAGAAAAATCTTGTCTAACCTTCCACTGACCTCTCAACAAAATTTGTTCTGGAAAATTGAGAGTGCAGCCCTTATATTATTATATACATAGTTATGTATAATCCCTCTTAGAGCTGGTTTTGTCATTAACTCAGAACTTCAGATGGCTAAACTAAGGAACTAAGTCATGAATCAAAGATGAATGATTGGTAATGTTTGTGTTGTCTTCACCAGAAATGTACGGCTGTTCCTTAACATTTGGCTAGAATTTCTACAATATAACTATTAAGACAGAATCTGTTAGGACTTCAAGCATTTATTGGACAAAATTATGTACCAAAATTATTTACACTTTATTGCAAGCTTTTGTGTTACTACTTCAAATATATCATCAAGAGAAATCTTTTCTAACAACACCAAACATCAAAAACAAATTTCGAAGTTCCACTATAATTCCACTGAATCGCTTAAAGACGATTTTACAAAATGGCCACACGTTAGATTTTGCCTACAGCTTGTGATCTTTAAAATTCATTTTCTCGGGCTCTGATAAGAAATTGTTGTGGATGTTATCACAAATATTTACTTACATCTTTACCTTTTATTAAGGGTAAAAAATAACGCAATATGATTTAAATGATTATGGTACTCAAGTTTTGTCCAACTTAAAGAAATATTACTCAACTTCCTGATGGATTCCGTCTTAATTCTGAATGATTTTTGACAGAAAGAAAGTGAAACTCTCCATAAACGTGAAGTTCAGTTGCGTGAGAGGGAGAAAGCCTTGCGAGATGCAGAGAAACTCAGCCATACCACAGACATTATCATCGACAAAGTGGTCACTCAAGAAGTACAGAATCGCTGCCAAGCTGTTATTGAAGTAAATTTCTCGTGTCATTCATACAAATTGTTTAATGGCTGCAAACTTTTCTATTGTAAGCACATAGAGGTATTATGTCATCAACAGTATACCCCTATAAATCCTTGGATTTTAAATTATTTGTCTGGAAAGTTGATTAAATACCATTACTTATAAAATTATCGTTGATTTCTGTTGTCTCTTTATTATTTGAACAATTATTAGGAATATGAAAGCAAACATGCAGAACTAGAAGAAATTATCCACAAGAAAACGAAAGAGCTCAGAAGGATGAAAGAATCATTTGATACAATTAAGACTGCAAATGATTCACTGAAGAAACAGGTAACGTCCAGGGAACTGCATTGTGTTCTTGGGCTAGACCCTTTGGTCACTCTTCACCAGGTGAATCTATCGGTGGTGGCAAATTTAATGCTGGGGGTAACCCTGTGATGGACTAGCATCCCATCCAGAGCCTGGGAGTACAAATACTCTCAGTCATCTCATGCTACAAAAACCGGGATAAGCTCCGGCCTGATGGGCCACTAGGCTCGTATTGAGACCTTACCTTACCCATTTGAATAGTCCTGGGTTCAATCCAGAACATAATTCGTGACACTATAGCAGGGCTTAAATACAGACTTTCAATCCACAGGCCGACACTTTGCTTTATACTGATGTTCCTCAGCTTAAACACCCAGTTTTTTTATATCCTTAGTTTTTATGATTGTAGATCACTGACCTTGAACAGCAAAACAGAAAGCTTGAGACACAAGCTCTGAGTGTACAACACAGACTTGCTAATATACAGGTTGGTGGCATAGTATTTCTATAATAGGCCCTGGGCTTCGTTCTTCAAGATACAACTTACCAGTAATAGGTAAACCAGGAAGATATAAACTACCAGCTGTTAAACAGTGGTTCAATTATGTTTTTTTGCAGGAGGTCAGTAGGGTTTTTCAGCCGGGTAATTTTAGTTTTTCTTATAAAAGAAAGTAAGAAGAGAAGACGAAAACAGCCAGGCTAAGTCTCATTCACAGCTGATCAATAGACCAATTCGTTTAACGTGTTTACATCCTTGTTACCACCAAATTCAGCTCATGTGATGATTCGTTTGGGAGGTTACAATTGTGCAATTTGTCATGCACAACTGATTGCATGCAAGTATGTACGAACAAAACAATTGTAACGTCCCAAATGAATCATCACATGATCTGAATTTGGTAGCAACAAGGACGTAAGGTCTATTTGGCCAGTGCCCGGCCCTTAATGAACCCCCTGGTTGTAATTTCACTTTTATTTAATTTTGAAACTTTTAATGAGGCTTCCTATTTGACTTTGACTTATAATTATTTCAAATCTACACAACATGAGCAGTGAAAAGCAATTATCTACAAAAAAGAAATTAAAACCTAACCAACCTTTGTACAATGCTGGTGCCCTGGCTGTTAATATGCCAATCAACTCAGTGAGTCCAGATCAAAGGTCCGAACCAAAGGTTTCCTCATCCCAAGTGATGGTTTTTTAGTCCAAAATTATTCTCAGGATCTAAGCATACCTTTATTTTCTGCAACTGTTTTGTTTCGTTTTGTTTTTTTTCCTAGAGAAAGAATGAGTTTTTACAAAGGAGTTCCAAGACAGATGATAAACAGATTGATAAACAACTTAGAAATAACAAGCTTACTTCACATGGAAAAGAAGGTGAAATTTTCTATAAATGATTGAATGCTGTCCACCTACATGTGACCTTCTTATTCGCAACCCTTCCAAAACCACACCCTTCCCTTTTAAAAGTGTGCAAATACTTTTTCCCAGTCACACTCCAAGTCACACTGCTTCTGGAATGCCATAAAAGTAGCTTACTCACCACAAATGTATTCATCTTTGGTGATGTGTAAAATTGCCTTCAAATCAAAGGAAACATTGAAATAATCATTTCCCAAAGCACAACAACACCAGAGAGGCACCAATAAACGTTAAACGTTTAGATTTAACTTATCATTTTGTCATCTGTGACAGCTGAGTGCTTTTACAATTCCAACACTAGAGCATTTTCCATCAAATAGTGACACCAGTGCAAAATAAGGCAAAACTCCTGTTTGAGTTGCTTGTTTGTCTATTTTCCTTTTTTCAATGTTTGTAAACTCTTCCACTCCATGCTAATATTTTGTTTGCAGAGGTGACCAAGTCTGTCTCCTTTTCTCAAAACAAGGACAAGGTGGGTAACGAATTTCGCCACAGAATTTTAAAGAAACATAACAAAACAAATCAGCTGTATGGAACATTTTATTCTCAATCGATACAGGTTTACATGAAGCACGCCCAAAAGTACCACAGGGGAGGCATGGTGGCTTGGGTTCGACTCCTGGTCTGGGCACTGCGTTGTGTTCTTGGGCAAGAGACTTTAGGTCACTTTACTCTCATAGTGCCTCTCTCCACCTCCTCCCCACAGAAGCGTTGCGTGACGAGACTAAAAAATGGCTGCGAAGGAGACTACTCTCCACCCAGGTGTATAATTTAATGCGGGGAGGGGGGGGGGGGGGAGCTGCATGGACTAGCATCCCATCCATGGGAGAGTAGAAATATTCCTGGTCGCTTCATGTTACAGAAACCGGGATAAGCTCCGGCTTGATGACTCACTAAGGCCCTGTTTATATGGTCTCGGGTACCCGAGACAACCCTCCCCCCGAGTTACCCTGGGCGAGCTAACTTTTCACTAAAATCTTTGAAAGATTCCACGGACCGTTTATATGATCCCGCCCGAGTTGTCTCGGGGGGCGAGACAACTCGGGTGGGCGAGTTGTCTCGTCTCGGCAGGTAGGGTAACCCTGGCAGGCGGGACAACTTTTTCTCATATAAACACTTTGGCTCGCTTACCCGGGACAACTCTGAACGTGCCGAGTGTCACGTACCGTCCGAATTTCAGGTTTTTACGCAAAAAAATACACTAAAGAAATAGAATTTAACCCAGCAAGGCCTCCAGTGATCGAATAAACGAAAGAAATTCAAAGAAAGAAGGATAACTGGTGAGTTGAATATTAAAATACTTTATGAATAATCAAACAGGGTCAACTTTAACTCGGCTGCCAGGGACAAATTTTGTCATATAAACGCTCGGTAAAGTTGTCTCGGGAGGGAGGGTTGTCTCGGGTACCCGAGACCATATAAACAGGGCCTAAGACTTGACACAGAATCTCCCTCGCCCTCTCCATCCAGATGTAAGCCATTTTCTTCTTTCTTGTGCCAGGTGAATTTTTTCGCTCTGTTTGAAGTGTTGGCTGTGTTGCTGGAGTGGACTTCAGAAGCTCATCTTCAGAAAACGCCAACATTTCAGGATTCACCGCAAGGAAGGATTCAAGAACAACAGTTAGACTTTCCTTCTGCTCTAGTGCATGAAAAGTGTTTGAAAGTAAGTAGACTGGTATGCTTAGAGCGAGCTTCAATCGAGTGTCGTAAAACCTAATTGCAATGGGCGCGGACAATCCAATGAACCAATCAAAAGTTGAGAAGGAAATACGTGTAGCGGACACAAAGCGCGGGAAAACGTGTGCGAGCGAGTCACGATTGGCTGTGTCATGATTGGTCGAGAAAGTGGCGCGTTATTTTTGGACCAATCACTGAGCGTAGTAATGCAGAAACAAAACAAACTCGCGTTACTTCTGACTCTCGAGTGAAAACCCTTTTAGTAAAGAAATCTACCAACCAACCGACCAATTATTTATCATGGACTTATATTTGTATGTTTACGTTCTTCCTGTTGTTACAGTATTCAGAATCCTGGGTCGAAATAGTAGAGAATGGTGAACTCTATGAAATCAACACAACTGTGTTTATTGCCTGTAATGAAGCAGTTTTAAAAATATCTTTACTAAACACACACGCAGGCGGAGTGACGTGGCTATCGTGTAGTAATGACCACATTCTTTGTTTTCTCTTATAATGCAGATTTTACCTGGCATGTCTGACATATTAGGTACTCTACCAAGCGTTAATCCTCGCGTTCAACAACCGTGTTTACAGTTCACTTACTGGAGTGTCGTGTTTATGGAACAAACAGTGCAGGGATCACAGGTACTAACAGATAAGGGCTCCAGTCCTGTACCTCCGTAGATCACGTGTACTACACGCATTTTTACGCGTGCTTTCCGCGCGAGTGAATTCCACTACACGTATTTCACGCGTGCTTTCCGCGACTGAATTTCACACGCGCTTAAAACGCGTGTACTACCCGTAGTGCACGCGTGGGAGTGAATTCAACACGGACGTAAACGTGTACTACAAGTATTTCCACGAGTGCTTTTCGCGCGAGTGTGTTTTATACGTGCACGAAGTTCGCTTAGATATCACATTTCCTTTTGATTTATTACAATGAAAGAATATTATCCAGCGCTAAACTGCTCCCTCAAGAGTATTGCTCTAAAATTTGATTGACCAACAATTGAACCCGCCATGCCGTCCATTTTATTTATTTCCATGTTTTTTCTTTTGTTTGTTTTTACGCAGAGAACTGCTTTGGCGTCCACATTGCGTCACATTGGCGAAGAACTCTACAAACCTCAGGTGAGATCCCTTTATTGTGTCTTGACATCGGTGCCTCAATTCTCTTTACTGGTGTCAGTGTAGTTCTTATTGCACTAAGGCAGAAAAGGTTGTTGATCATTGGAATTAGCGTCTTCTTCTGTTCGTACCCAGTTCATGTGTTTTTCATGTTAAGCCGTAATTCGCTTAAGAACTTGGAAAGCCTCTGGTCCATTCAATTACAAAATTTTGAAGCTGTTTTTGTCGTGTTTTTGGCGAAAAGTGGTCAAAATAGCAACATCCTTCGGGATCTAGGAAAGCGAATGAAATGTTAGACCTGCCTCCACTTTGCTCGCTTTCCCTAATTGTATTTCCGCATTCGCATATATGGATTCTTTTTACTTCAAAGACTTTCAAGCCGGTAAGCGCTTTTGCGCCAAATTATTAAATCCAAACGAGTGAAAGGCTTGCTTGTGATGTACAGATGTTTAGTACTACTTAAAAATTGTCGGTTTTTAGGTGACAAATGTTTCAGAAGAAGGAGTAACTCCAAAGAGCGAGAAGCAGAAGCTTGATATCTATTTCCACAGCCCAAATATCGCCGTCAGAATCCTTTCTTCTCTTATCATTCTCAAAACCCTGTCCAGAGGTAAGCCTCGCACAGTAATATGAGTTAAAGTTAATTTACGAGCCTATAAGGCCGTGGGTTATCCTGGTTTTCTAGGCATGAAGCTACTAGGAGTATTTCTACTCCTCGCCCTCCCCTGTATGGGATGCTAGTCCATTGCAAGGTTACTCTCCCCCTCCAAGTACCCATTTGTACCCCTGGGTGAAGAGAGGCACTCGAAAAAATGAAGTGGCAGAACGGAGAGTTCGAGGCAGACCTAGAACCAAGACCGCCCGGTCTGGAGTCCAGTGCAATGCACGGAAATATTTTGCATGTTTAGATGTTTTACGTGGGGACAGCTTGTTTCGTGTATATCGTCTGTTAGATTTCGCATTAAGCAGTATGAAAGCAGATTTCTTAAGACCCTTTCGATACTGATCCTTGGAACTGTAACTTACTTTTCCACGCGAAGGTAGCGGCTAGGTTCAAATCTTACGTACCGTGTTGCACCAAAAAATTGGATGTGTAGTACGATCTCTACTGGTTAAGTCTCGTGTCAAGCGGCCCGTATTGCTGGAGCTTATACCGGTTTCCGTAACATTTAGCGGCTAGGTTAGCGGCAGAGTTTCCCCCGAACATTATTTCGCCGGTACCCATTTATACATCTGGGTGAAGAGAGGCACTGTGAGAGTAAAGTGTCTTACCCAAGAACACAACGCAGTGCCCCGGCCAGGGCTTGAAATTACTCCGTTCCTGAGTCCAACGCGCTGACTATTAGGCCACCGCGCCTTCAATATTAAATCCCCCGCCAAAGAAAGCGTAAGCGTAAACTCTTTTGGATACTGCAGGACGTTTTGGTACTATGTTAGGATAAAGTGCTGATTTACGCTCCCGAGTACAATGTTCATTTGACTTGTTCTGGAAGGCTGACCATTTTTTGCGAACTGGTAGATGAATTTAGGGAAAAAACCCCTTCAGTTGCAGCTTTTTCTAAATGGCATGTCCAGGTATATTTGCTTCTTTTCTCTTTTCCGTTCTAGTTGATTACCTGGCTCATGTATTTGATGTCTTAAAAACTGACTTGAAAGACGATGTGGTAAGCAAGCAGTAACGTGGGAATTATTCACCATGAAATAAATCTAACAAAAAATAAATATCGATCAACAGGAAAAGTTCTGAGTATAAAATAAGAAACATTAAGCTGTTCGCAGGGTATTTAACATTTGTATCAAGACTTCATAACGGTCGAGATCCAAACAAAATATTCACCTATTTTACTTAGTCTCCTGATTGTTATATTAACTCTCCCTTGTCATTTCCAAGCAATTTTTTTGTACGTTTTGAGAATTTGGGGATACATCAACGCAATTGCCTTTCATCAGGTGACACGCTTTGCGGGCTTTTTTGCCTGTCAGCCAACTGCATACTCATTTTATTCTGTCTCTTTGTTACTTATAACAGGGCAAGCAAATTTTTCTGACCTACGAGGGAGTAAACGTTGTGTTGTCTTACATGAAGGTTGTTCAAAAGGTGCGTGATTTGGAATTTATGTACAAGAATTGAGTACATTTAAGTTTTTAATGGATTTTAGACCAAAAATTAATACAGTTACATATTATTTTTTTATCTGTATGTACTGACTAAGGAACAATAGCAAGTTAGACCTGCTCACAACTAGGTTTAAAGAAGCTACATTACGGGAGACAAATAAAACTATTTTGAAAAATGGTCGTTGAGTACTCCTGTTTAATAATCCTTGTTTTACACAATGTTTTAAAGAACCTTTTTTCTCCTCACCAGGCTCTCCTCGGTAGCGCTGTTGACGTGATGCTGTTGATGTCTGTTGATTCACGTAAGTTTCTTTGCCTGTGCTACAAGCATATTTGCACACATAACTGTCTGATCTGTCTTTATCTCAGTTTCAAAATGTCATTTCATAACAATCCCACAAGAAAACTGTTCTCTTGGCGTTTTTATTTTAAAGTAAATTCCCTATCCTTCCCTAGCTTTCACCTCTGCGTTTTTGGACAGCTGTTCAAACGAACTCTGGTTTAGGACGGCCGTGAATCTGCTGCAACACAAGGGACTGGATCCTAAAATACTGGAGAAGTTGAGCATTGTTCTTCAACGACTTTCAAAAATCAAGTAAGTGAAATTTCACCGCGGTCAACGTCTATTTCCTTTCTGGGGATATCACTTGCGATGAATTGAAGTTAGGAAAGCGCATATAAAACAATTGCTGACTGTAAATTTTTTTTATCTTTTTGCATATTTCAGTTTCAAATAAACGATTGTCTTTGCTCTTCAAATGCTCTGCGGCCGACAATGATAGCCTGCGTGGCAGGCGTCCGAAGGGGAGGGAGATGGGGGAAAAAACCGGGGAGGGAGATAAGGGTAAAAACCAGCGCGCAGGGCGAAGGGACGAAGGGAAAGAGGACGCCTGCATGCAAGGACGCTGTTGTCCAGCTGTCAAAATGATCCAATCAGATTCGCGTTGCTTTTTTCGCGGCAAAGTCTGTAGGTACCAACGGGTTCTCGAATTGCATGAGAAAATGGAGAACGTAAATTGGTTCTAGCACTTTAAAGAATGGAAAAAGCGAAAAAAGGTCGCCCGAAAAAATAAACAATTGCAACACCGTGTGTAGAGTTTGCCGTGCAAATCTCAAGTTAACATATGGCAATTGTGCAGCAAAATCTTAGGTGAATTTGTTTTGAGCGAATCTCTAAAGAACGTAGGAATATCTGTGGTTGCTTCTCCTAACGATTCGCAGCTTGCGTGTAATGCTTGTTACCGGAAGATGAAGAACTTATGCGAACTTTTCCAGGTTTCGCCCAGGAGAGGTGGACGAAAAAACAAAGAAAACAATAGCGTCCTTGCAGGCGTCCTCCCCGCGCGCTGATTTTCCCCCATCTCCCGGCCTCCCCTTCGGACGCCTGCATGCCACGCAGGCTAGACAATGACAGTGGTGTCAACAAGTTCGCATTTCGGCGTTTTCAAATACTCAAAACTTTTTTAGTAAATTCCCGAAGCGCTCTAGACAATCTTTATTTCAACACGGAAAATTCGTCAGACATATTACACAGTACTTTACTGCATAATCGTTACACAAATAGTATTAATAGAATTATACTGGTATACCAATGCAAATGCTGTAATCTGATTGTCTATTGTTGGCGCGCTCTGATTGGTTATTCGAACATGGGATATCAGTAAATATCCACCACAAGCCACCTCCACTTCGTTGAATATGCAGTAGCTGAAGATCTCATATCGAATGGCGACATTTTCTCGTTTCCCTGAAGTTTCGGAGGAAATTTAAAAATACAACTAAATAATCTAATCGAGTAATCTGCAAAGGGCGAAGCCCATCACTTCAGATGCCCATCGCTGCAAGTAATTTCATTCCAGTGAAAACTTAAAGGACCTCATCATTTTGTTTTCTATAGCTTCTTTTATTCTTACCTCTCTTTGGTACCTGAATAGTGTAAATAAATATTTGTTGTTGTTGCTGTCAGCGCCACGCAGGCTCAGACCGACAGAATTGTTGAACGAACTTATGAGCATGCTTCCTGTCCTACCCTGCCTGCCAAAGGAATTTTTTTGCGCGGTTTCCCGGGCAAGTCTCTATTCGAGTCTTGGGCCTGGCTAATCCCGAAGTATGCGTGAAAAAGAAAAACTGAAAACATCTGGTGCAAAGAGTATCCAAGGCTATTCGAGCAGCTGCTTTTTGTCATCGTCCGTCGAGCGTGAGGTGAATAAATATGGTCGCGTGAAATTACCCCCCAAAATTCCGCGCGATCATATTTACTCGCTTCACGCTGTAAGAATAGAAAGGGGGCTGTTGGTAGTCTTGGGGTATCCCCACTCACTCTGATCCCACTCAAGAAGCGAACCGTACACGTGCATGCTTCGTAACCTACGAGTTTCTCTTTTTACTGTCCACTAACTTGCGATTTATTATACAGGTCCAATCGCCGATACTTTGAAGCTTTCCAAATATCTGCCATCGTACAAGAAATGTTACGGACGTGTGATCCGCAAAACGCCTTTCTGGCTCTCAATCTTCGCTCCATTATCTTCAATCTTGGCAAAGGAAAAGAATGAGATGCACCAAGCTGCAACGCTATTGGACAAACATGCATGCTAGCATCCTCCAATCAGGATAAAATTTCTCTTGCCGAGTCAGCCAATAAGAAGGAGCTTCATTTTTGGCGGGAATTATGAGTAGTGCGTGTTGTGCGCTATTGGAGAGTTGGCCGAGATTGTGAGCCCGCGTGTTGTTCTCCTCACAGGTCAAACAAGACATGCGCTCCAACAGATGCCATTACTTCAGGTGAGAGCATTCTCGTCGGAAGAGCCCACGATCCTTTCTGGTCTGCGTCAGGGATGGGAATCTTTGCTTGGAAAAGAATCGATGTTTTAGAATGCTGGTACAAACAGTGTAAAACGATAGAAACGAAACAAGAAGATAAGTTAACAGTTTATTTTTATTTTGTACATTCAATATTTTAGCGGCTATAGTAGAAATCTAAGATATCTTAATATTCTATTTATAATAAAAGGTCTACGAGGATATTTCTCCTGTTCAACATTGACCGCTTCCTCTTTCAACTACATTAGAAAACCAATGGGCTCCTGAGAAAACATGAAGTGGTGAAGATGTTTCCCGCTCTTGAGCTCTAAAATAGTGGAGCTAACACAGAAACAACCTAACGCTTCCACTAACGCTTGAATTACCAGCATATCAAACGTTTGAATTTATAACGAACGGTTTTCATTACTATTACAGAAGTTCTTTTTTGCCTGTAAACTCATTGGCACTAAATTAAAAGCAGTGTTTCCTTTGACGTCACGCCAGCCATACCGGTTTTCCAAGCCAAAGGTTGAAACAGCAAGATCTACCTGCAGAAGGTGTTATTGTGCGAGACTTCATAAAGTTTCATACATGAGGTATATACCACACTTAAGTTTTTTTAAGTTAGAAAAAGATGACACCAAGAGGGCTAGAAACCGGGTCGTCGGATTACCGTACAGGAGTCATCTCCAGTAGGTTAAAATTTTGGCTATAAAGCCCAACCACAATATAAAGGCTAACCGCTAGCAACCTGAACTAATGTAGGATATCCAACGCGCGCTTGTAGAACAATTGTTAAACAGCAGTGGATATTTTTCTCAAAACAACACAGAACGGGCAATTAATTACTAAAGAAACTTTAGTCGGAGTGGAGACATGCATTTTTGTTGTGATCAACCCCGCTTACTTAAGCTTCTTACGTTTCAAGAACAATTAACCACCTGAAGTGATGACTGGAATCAACAGAGCACTTTAAGTCATCCGTGCGCGCCCTGTATCAACGCTAAGCACATACAGTTTAAGGGATCTATAGGCACAGAACACGTGCAAAATGCGCATGCATCCTTTGCAAGCATCGCGTGTCGATGATAATAGAAAATTACTTAAATGCCTTGTGTTCTGAGCTGATGCTTCCCACTCCAAAGAGTGCCAAAGTTCAACATTATAAAAATATGTTAATAAACGTTAAAAACTAAACAGTATCGCGTGAAATTACTGTTTAAAAGCTTTTACTTGAACGGTTACACACGAATTTTGTTCAGTCAACAACACTTGAACAGCATACTGAAGCTTTTATTCGAATGGTCACATACTAGGGTTTCAAACACAAACGTAAAGATTAGAACCATCTTGTGTAGCATAACGATCGTGGTATGAACAATACTGGCACTTTTTTTCGTGCCTCTTGCGGCTTCTCGCCCCAAAATTTTGCGTGACCATATTTATTCGCTTCGCGCTCGGCAAACTAAGAACAAAATGGAACTGCTCGTGGTCTACGCAATGGATCCGTCATTCCACAAAATTATGTTGTTTAATGACCACTTTCAGGGTGAAAGGAGTAACAGAGTGAGGGAATTAAGCCTTCCAGTTGTTTAACGCAGTTTGTCATCACCTGTCTGTTGGACAGCATTGTACAACCTTTGAACAACAGATAACTTGAAAGCCTCAGTTCCTTTCTTCCAAAACCTGCAGACAGCAACTTTCATTAGCAACCCCCAGTTGCACCATTCCGTTTATTCGCCTTGGTTACACCCACGTTTCGCATAGCCTCTCCGCATAGGTCTTTCCCGGCATTTATCGAATTAAGCAGTTCAAATAACAATCCGTGTACAATGATTCTTCATGCAAAACTGCAAACTGTACAAGCGTCGCTCTGAGGTAACACCACTTGAACTCGGATTTGGCTTGACATATTCTGGCCTTAAAATTTCCAATATTTTCAAACATTCATTTAGCTTTGCCCCCCTTAAGAAACTGTCAAATATCTCTGTCTATTTTAATTTCTTCCCTTTTCAGAAAGTTAATCACGAAATGGATTGTTTACGCTGCGAACTGTTTAAAAGAAGTGAGAAATTTGCATAAATAGAGTCTAAATACGACGAAAGTTTCTGAAGTCCACAGCGCGTGAAAGTTTTGCTTACAATGTACACGAACAAAAAATGCACAATATGCGTGCCAGTTTAATTTGTGCTATTTTGAGTTCTATTGTTGACATTTTACAGAATTTGTAAAGCTTTAATACCCTTGTATTTAAAGAGACTTGCGAAAAATGTAATAAACTCATTGTTGATCAAAAGCGCGGATTAAAAGTATCAGTTGCGTTTAAAAAGCCGGAAAAAGAGCTTTGGAAATATGCCGAATGGACTTGCTTCGTTTTAGTGTATCATACACGCAAGAGTAAATTTTAAACAGTACATTGAAAATAATGCCGTTTCCTCGTCAGCTCTCTCTCCCATACTCCATTCATAAAAGAGCACTGGAAAAGGTTACAGTTTATATACATTTTGCACTTCGTTTCTGAACTGTTAAATGCAGTTCTACCTCTGGCTTTAGGCTTTGCCGTGACCAGTCAAAATGGCTCAGTGCAACGAACTTTTAATAACACAGTACAGAGCTAAATGTACGTGGATTCAAGTTAGCGCAGCGTGAACTGAAATGTCGATGCGCAGCAGCCTAGTATGTGGTATGTACCAAAGAAAAACATTGTACGGCAAACACGCAGGACTAGTTTGTAACTTGTGTTATCCCACTTGTTTTAATGTACAGCTCCATTTCACATTGATTATCTAGTCATACCATGCTGCGAGACGCAAGACGGCTGTAACCGAAACATTTTAATCTCGTCTTGGCAAGCCATATGTATAAGCTAACTTGCCGATGCACACACTTGTGGAGTGGCGGCAAATTAGTCGCAGTGTTTGTCAAAGCAGCTGTCCTTCAATGCATGCTTTGGAGAGAGACTTGGTTGTCTGGCTATAGCGGAACGCCCTGTCGCGATGACGCACAACTTAGGAGAGGCGGAATAAATTTTCAGGCTGAAGAAAAAAATACAATTTTAGTAACAATATTTACTGTATTGACAAACAACTTAGTAAAGCAACTAAAACCAAGGCCATAGAGTTAACTCAAGTCTACTCATGATTTAGGATTTATTTTCACGCCACGCTTAGATTCCGTGATATTTCAGAATGTTTTGAAATTCTTGCCAAACAAATTGTTCATTTGTAGACGTCTTTTATAATATAGACACTGTTCATTTTCCTCGTGGTCTTTTTGATTCTGCGTTCTTTTTTTGTTTTGAAAGCTGTTTGTGCATCATTAAAATGTTAATGATTCTAAAATGTCTGCTTGCGGTAAACGCAATGGCGGGAATTATCATGAAAATTGTTTTGTTTTTACGGCATTTTGGCTCCTCGATAAAGGTCGCACTGAAAGGCACTTGACAATATATCATTTGTCACAACTAATTAAGCATAAAGAACTTTGTCAGTTCTTTTGATTTAGCTTCTGTACCGACACATCAATCAATTTCTTATCATTGCATAAAGGCAAATTCCTTTTTGCTTGCAGATAAACATGTGTTCGCGAGAACCGGCAAATGCTGGACACCTCTCGCTTGTATCACTCAGACAATCTTGCTTTTTCGCAGTGTGTGAATTTCTCCCGCTGACTCAAAGACAATCAGAGTGCACAGCAATCTTTGGAATAGCCAGCGAGAAAGCGCGGTTAGCAAGAGAAGGCATCAATCTGAAAATTTACTAACCGTCTTAATAGGTACATTTTGAGTACAAGTTTGGGACGCATAACCCAAGTCAAGTTCGTGTTTTTCTTTTTGCTATATTTCATTTTGAACAATTTTAAAAATATACCTGGTTCTTTTCAACAGGTGTCTTTTTGGCTGCTTTTAAACTGATAAATCCACACACGCTGCTCACAATATCAAGGATGATGGAATTCGTCCAAGATAATTGGGTGTTTTCTTCCTGAATTATTATTGCTTCTGTTGGTGATGTTTTTTTTTCTTCGGAAAAACAAGGAAAAAATTGCAATTTCCGGAAGCAAGATCAACACATTTCCGGAAACCAAATTATGATTAGTTCAAATCCCAGACATTGCCCTGTACACTCAACAGGGTAGTAATCATTTACCACAGTGGAATGAAAAATTGGAAAGTGAAATGCTCACGGGTCTTCTTTTGAGCGAAAAAGGAGCAATTAACTGATATTAGCTTGACAACAAAGTTAATTACTTCAATATGCCAAGGAGCATACAAAAGTGATATGTTTAAGTAAAGATCAGTGGCTTCATTAAAACTTCGGGTTTTTTGTTTGTTTTCGAGGGACTCAAATGCGGCCGTGGGGTTTTGAATTATCACTGTGTTTGTTTGAATGGGCAAATAAGCCAAGCATTGAAATCACCGTAACAAAGGACGCCGGTGCTCTGTTATCATGCTGAAAAATCATAGAATACAATAATCAACAATAATTCCAGTGCTGAGTGAATATGTATTGTTAAAATATCACATTTCGACCAACAGGATTCTTAGAATTTAGTTAGCTAAATGTTTGAACAGAAAATAATCAATGCCGCGCAGAATGTGCCACGGCAGTGGTTTTGAGGTAATGGAAGTTTAGAACATGATTTGTGCGTTCAGGAGGAATTTGAGGCCATAAATTTTCTCGGAGAGAAATTAGCGCTTTTCACTTTTCAATATTTTTTTTACAAATGTTTTTGTCTTATTGAAAACAGCGACTAACTAATTTCGAGCTAATTGAAATTCTGACACTTGAATCTTTTATTGTGTAATGTGGTTTTGCAATACTTAAAGTTCGGCAAGGGAGTTATTTACGCGTTGCTCTCAACTTTCGCAAGGAAAATATCGTAACAATGCAAAATGTTGATTTTGCTTGCAAATGAAACTCATGTAACCATATTTGGGTTTTTGATAACGAAAGAATTAAAATTACATCGACCGTGAGATGGAAGAAACAGTGAAAACATAGATGAGTTCTTTGACATTGGTCTGTTTAATGTCCACGAATTCTGTTATCAACGGAATATTATGCGTAGCGAGAAAGGAATTCACAAATAATTCACAGAATTGACTTAACAAATCATTTCGCAACGAAAACATTCTATTTTTAAACTTTTAATCGATGATATTGATCAAATATCGTATTCATGTATTCCTCAGACATGAAGAACCGCACTTTGCAGTATTTTGGTCTAAAATGACTGTGAGAAAGCCTTCGAATACGTCAAAATCATTCACATTTGAAATTAGCTCAGATTATCATGAAAACAATACACTGTTACATCTCTTGGCGTTTCCGGGACCAAGCTATTTACCAAATGACTCTTTTTCCTGATGTGTAATAATTATGTAAGTCAATTCAATTTTGTCTCGGAATGTGCAACAAAACTCTGCGAAACACGCGAAAGCTTTTCCATCGCCGCAAACAGCTCTTAACAGCCCCAAGCAACGCTGGTAAACATCAAATCTCAAAATCCATCTCTTGGTGAGATTGTTAGTGTAAGGAAAAGCAATTCTTCTCAGCAGAAGAAAACATCACAAATCTCATAATTTTGATTGATTGATTGATTGATGACAGTCTCGGTAATTTCCACCAATCGCGCGCCAGCCCCCAGTAATTCAAGGGCGTGGTTTAGCCGTGCGCATGAGTACTGAGGGAGTTTAAAGTTTACCCACGTGGTTATACAATGTCAAAATTTAATTCTTGCAGTTTGTTATCAGTACTTTTGCATGGCACCGACGGGTAGTAGCGTGTAGAGCTAGTGAGCAACTCGGACACAAACCATGGAACCTCCAGTTTACTCTCCACCGGGATCCAACCACTACGAACCGATGGAAGCCGAAACGCCCACTCTACCTTACGGAGCCGATTACAAATTGAAAATGGTGAATTTGAACGGTGAAGAAATCGCCGCATTCAACGTTGAGGGGGAAGACCTCCTTTGCTTCCCGCAGGTCTACGAGTATTTTCTGAAGGATCTTGTATCAGGTATGCACACTGTTTACACAAAACTCAAGCGTATGAACATCCAGGGAAGAAATTGCAACGTTGAGCAAGTTCGGATGATGCGAAGTGTTGGAGCAATAGGTCAAGTTGTAAACCGCTGCAAACTGATCTCGCGCGAAGATTTCAACAGACTCTACGAAGATTGTTTGCTTTACAGGTAAGAAAGAAGTAATTGTTTCTAAACATCTTGCCGCTCGTGTTTACAATTCAATGACATTTTTAGGAACGGTTTCCAAAGTCAATCTCGAAATTTTAGGTTAAACATTTAGAGTTCGTCGTAATTAATCATTTCATAAGAAATGCTGGCTGCCATTTGGAAACCCCTACAATGTGTAATTACACTTTTTCAATAAGCCATTGTTTAAAATTAAATGATTTCTTTTCTATTGTGCGTATTGTGGAACACCACATTTCGTGCAAATTAAAACCTCATTTAGCTCTCTGAACTCGATCAGGATACATTTTGGTTCTTTTCCATCAAACGTTTTTGGAAAAGAAGGGTTTTAGACTGTCTGTGGACGTGAAGTATTTATGTTTACATTTCGCAATGAAAAAACGTAAGTCAAAAACAAAGTATTTATGTTAATTGATTCACGCTTTTTAATGGATCATTTGCTGTTAAACAGATAGCTGTGAATTAACAATGTGTTTGCCGAGAATATTTATGCATTTGGTGCATTTTCTATTCTTTTGCCTCTTTTTTTTCTCTCGGTTTCCCGTTTTGTGTGGGAGTTTGTTCTTGAACAAACAGAGATGTATAAACAAAATAGAGAACCCTCAGGAATTAAAGAAAACAATTCAAAGCGTCGACTTGTCCAGCGTCCTTTTATTAATTTGGTAGAAAGCGAGACCTTGTAGTGTTTTAATTTATTCCTTGATTTTACTTGAAACGCGTGAGCAACATGCAGGAAATGTTGCTCACGCGTTGGCTGTTGCTTGGAAAAAGAGAAAGTCGTCGCAAAAAAAATGGTACTGTCAACAATAAAAAAAATTGTAAAAGACTCCTTTTCCTTGGGCTAAATTTAAAAACACGATCTCATCCGGATTCCTCGGAAATGGCCAGGAATATTTCCCTTTCTAAAGAAAACATGTTGCTGCATCTTCTGCCAGAATCCGAATTTTTCGAAACTCGCGATAACTCAAAAGAAACGTTTTTCCTCGGATTTCCTTCACTCAGTCGAGCACTGCAATTTTACCCTCATTTCCTGAGCCATCTTTGGTGGTTCGAGAAATCGGTATATTCCACTGGAGTTTTTGAGAACAAAGATTAGCGTGCTTTCCAGTGCGACATAACCCTGGGAATAAACTGGAACAAGAAATAGACTTGTTTTAAAACGTAGGAATTCTCTTTATCTCTGACAGAGAATAGCCTGGTTTAAAACCAGTTTCACGCTATCGAGAAAAATACAGAACATTCTTTTCAGTGTGAAACAAACCCAAAACTCGAAAAAAAACCCTCCAAATGGATTTTTCTATTTCTTCCTTTTACAACTTTCCCGCCGAGGCCAAAAAAGCACTACAATTTCGGTCAAACGAGACGTTAGCTCCGTAGCAACGGCATGCGGAGCAAGTATGTAGCTTGTCGTCAGACTCTCTCTTCTGATACTACAAGAAACGCATAAAGACCAGGAAAGAGACTTTGTAATTTGAACGTGCGCATCAGGGCTTCAAATTTATGCTATTCCGAATGAAAATTTTCCCTTAAAACTTGGCAGTGAAATGGTATGCAATGCAACAAAACAATTTGCGGTATCACAGGATCTGGGAAGCATCCCTAAAGTTAGTAACTCTAATTAACGTGAAAACGCGTTTATTTTGTGTGGACCGTATAAAACTAATTTTCAGCTAGCATATCGAAACATTGGTTAAAATCGTGATAAGGTGATGTTGGGGTTTAACAATTGCGTGTGATTTGGGAAGATTAATACAACTTTAAGGGTTTTGGTTTTTATAAATCTCCAAAAGGACCAAAAACGCATTTGAAACAATTCAAACGGACAATATTCCAATCTCAGCTCACATCCATTCACAATTATCATTTCGTGATAAATATTGTTTCTAAAAATATTCTAATCAACCATAGATCAAAATTTAATTGCCTCGCTTCATTATTTTGTACCACGATGCTATCAAATGCAAATCTTTTGAGCAGCAAAGATATGAGAAATATACGCTAAAAATCTTTTCTTAAAATAGAATCACGCAAGTGGATTCTCGTGGCATAAATTTGTTCGTGTGTCTATATTGAGGGGCGAAAACGTCGCCTTTCTGGTTTGATTTATCGTACCGCGTTTCCTTTTCTAGTTTCCTCCTTGTTTCGTGTTTTCTCGTGACTTTCAGTTACAAATTGCGGATTAATTTAATTTCAATACAAGAGACGGAAATCCACTTTGAACTCGCCCGCTGATCTTGTTAATGATGTGTAGTGCTCTATTTAAATCAAGAAGATTAATATTACATTCTGGAATTTGGGAGCAAAAATTCAGAAATTAAACGTTGATTAGGTTTGCAGATGATCGTTTTTTGCCGGTCAGTGGCGGTTTGCAAGACTTGAATTTCAAGCCAGTAGACTGTCTTTTCTCCCCCATTACATCAATTTCAAGCTCTGCTTGTTAGCTTTTTTGTCTTCCTAAATCGTATCCCTTTGAGTTGCACCTCTGTTTGTGCGTTTAAATTTTCTTTCTCAATGGAGAACTTCCGATCTAAAAATCGGCGCACTTTTGAAAGGAGGGTGTTTGAATAAAAAAGCGCAATTCTTGGCTCTCTTTGGGATTAAGTGTTGAGGTTTTGTTTCTATATAATGATACAGACAGATATAACAGAAAAAAGACAAATCATGTTCTAAATTTCATTGCTAAACATTTTCTCAGAGGAATAAACAGCTAAATATTTTATCAGAGGAATAAACACGCAGAGCGGAAGACACTGAAAACCATTATAAAAAGAAAGTAACATTTGCACTGTTATCCACTTTGCAAAGAATTGAACACTGCAAAATGACATCTAATGCACCTATATCTCGAAAACATTTTTCTCCAAGAATAATTTGTCTAGAAGTTTAAAAAGAGGCCGAAAAATCAAATATCAGGTTTGAACATTTGGAATGTAATGAAAATATTGCAACTCGAAGCTAGAAAGTTATTTGAAAACTTTTTTCTTTATTTATTTTTCTAAGTGTCGCAATTCGCACTGGATTTTTGTTTCTTGATGCTTTTGCTTCATAGTCTAGTAACTTTGAAAGCTTTTTGTACTAATCAGAGGGTAAACGAAACGAGGAGGCGATAGAATCGTCAGTGAAACGTATTATTGCAAAAAAATCTAAAGCAGATCACATGAAACACGAAATATTGTACAAGTGTACAATAAATATTGCTTAAACGTCTCTTTGGAATGACTGTAGCTAATGTTCAGTAAATGCTCAAAGTATGTTAGGGTTAGACTTGCCTACAAGTCGAGCTCTCAGCCCGGAAATGAGAAGCGAACGACTTTGAGAAATTAAGTCTATGTTCGGGTTTAATTTAAAGCAAAAGTGAAACAGAAAGAGCGGATGACAGGGAGTTGCTCTTTGACGAACATTTAATCTGTGAATGAATATTGAAAATGCATGTCGACTAAGGCTCGCTAACTAAAAGATTGTCAATTCGAAAACTACATATTAATCGGGTTTAGTTCTAGAAAAAGGGAGTTGAGGAATCGGGGTTAAAATCGTAGTTTTCAACCAAAGTAAGGTGGAAGTTCGTGAAATCAGGAATAGTTGTATTTCCAAAACAAACCAATTTGACGACACTTCCCCCATAAGTTTTGCATATCAACATACCAATGTCCCTTTGCATATACTGTATTCAAATAGAAACAGACATGGAATGTAAAGTTTGCAAGCATAGTGCAGATCAAGACGTTTCATCAAAGTGCACGTCTCACATTGCAAATGTCCCGCATCAGCTTATTTCCAAACAGCTTTTTCTTGTTCCGCTTGTAAGTCTTTCCGGATATACAGCTTCCCCAGTAATAAGCACACCCAAATCCCTCACGAATCTCCGCTTTGGGCTTAAAATCGGCATTTTGTTTGGTGACCATTCCTTCGATTGCTGAATTTCGAACATGAAACCTTTCCCGTTTTACAATTGCTTTTCTCCTGAAATAAAAATTTTTGCACTGAAAAAAACTTAAACTTGGCCTTCAGAGTGTGTCCAATCCAAGAATAGGTTGTAACCGCTGCAGAAAAGGTATTTAAAATGAACGTTTTATTTTCTTTTCTTTCGAGCCAAAGATAATTTGATGCGTTGTAAATATACACAGCACACCTGTGTGTTGAATTGACTGGAACACTTAGTGGTCATTCGGAGTTAACACAATCTATTTTCAGCTAAGATAACGCTATTTATAAGTCGTACTTCCCAGGAACACAAGCAGTTGACGTATTTAATGAACTTACAGTTATTTGCACAGCCCTGCCACAACTCGGCCAAGAACAGGGAAATCCTTGTTTACAACGTTTGTCTCATTAGTATAAGTGTTGCAGTTTCTGAAATATCAATTCTGGATATTGAAAGAACATGACACGATTAACTTAAGCTATAAATTTGAGGACGATGTATTAAATACTTCTTGTGTGATTTTACAAAGAACATATGGGCTCATTTATAGCGCTTTTGACACCCAGAAATTTTTCAGTTTTCGAGAGCTCACATCTTTTTCAATATTACATGCAAAGAGCTATAAATTTCACCGATTGTTAGTTTCACAGGCTCGTCCGGAGTCTTTGTATATAGCATGATGCCTTCTCTTAGCAAAGTTCTATGCTAATGAGACGAAATGTACACAATGACGTCAGCATGAATCCCCTGTTGTACACGCACGTCACACGTCGCCCTTCAGTTAAGCGACAGGGCGACCTGCCACTGACAAAGAGCGAGCGAAGACATAAACGGGAAAATAATATTGAAAAGGACTTTTATAGACTGCGAGCATTCTCTCTTTTGCTCCAAAGTCAGCGAGGACAAGCGCGAAAATAGTGCGACACATAAGAAGCAAAGCTTCGTAGCTCTTTCACTATTTTCACTACGAATGTTACGCGTATTAACTTTATTTTTTGTTCTTTCAGGGGCCCAGGAAGACGCAAAAAGAATCCTGACATTCCTCCCGAGCTACTTAACAACCCTTTCAAGCATTTTAAAGGCGACCATCATTCTGACAGAACTGTCAACTTGTCAAACGAAGAACCAATGAAGACGGACGATATCAACAAGTCGATCTCACGCGACTCATCACCGAACGCTGTGACGTTTGAAGGAGCACGTGATGCTAACAACAATGCAACTGGCGCTGAACGAAAAGACTTGCAGTTCAGAACGCCAATTTCCCGACCACTTGAGCGCGTTGTTAACATGACGTCACCGCAAGTGGCAATGAATCACACCTCGCCTCATCTTCACGTGAGCCCGCGATACTCTACAACGCACGTGATTCATTCGCCCACGAACACGCCGTCATCACGCATCATGAGCCCGCCCAGTGGCGTTGCTTTGGCGCCAAATTCACAGTCGTGCGCGTTTAACTTCCCTCCTCGACCCCAGGCGCCTTTGAGCCCACAAAGAAATGTCTTGAGCCCGCCTTCAAGTGGCGCTCCACCCTCCAGCGGTGCATCGGCTGTAGTTAACCATAGTCCCAGGAGAGAAGGTGACACAGTGAACGTCGATGCATCGGTACCTCATGTCAGCAGTACTGGTACATCTGAGCATGCGGAGTTCAGGACCGCTGCTGCCAATGACACAGGCTCTGAAATGTCAGTCTCCTCGCCGCACGTGTTATCACGAGAGGTTTGTTGTTGGCGCTGAAAAAGTTTCGCCTTTATCTCGATAAAAGTTCCGTTACAGTTTTTACTAATGTGCTTTACTTTATTTTCTCTTAGCCTGAATACAGAGAACCGGGATCCACTGGTTAGTATCAGCGATTATCTCTTATCATTGTAAGTGTGACAAGTAAGTTGTCATTATCAGCTCATTTGTCGCAGTTGCAAGTTAACAATGACATGTGGACGAGGCTGACAATGTGCCTCGTTTGCGTGCATGCCTATTCACCGTAGTGAACACGCTGACTGCAGGCTCGGCTGTCGTAACAAATAAACTTTGTTAGGAATCTATGACTGCACCAGATTATAAATTAAAAACTGGTTCATTGGCTCTTAGTTTAGCATAAAATTCTCTTCACCGAACTCTAACCATTTCCTTGCTGATCAGTCTCTTTCTTCTTATGACTCATATACCTGACTTCCTATTGTATTTTGTAGAGAAACGAGATACTGGTCACTTGAAAGACCGACAGCATCAAATATTTCGTATTCAATTCAATTACAATTTTTTCTGTTTTTCAGAAAGTTTACTGTTGAACATTCAAGGACTTCTGAAAGTGGCTGCTGAAAATACGAGACAAAACGAGGGGCAGGCTGTTTACGATAAGAGTAAGTAACGTTCCCAATGACAGGGCAAAACGCCATATTTTGTAAATGCAAGAAAATCAGTGTTCTGCATCATAATTTAAAACTGCCGAGGCTACAAAAACTGAGTCACTTCGTGTCTTTAGAAAGCGCTGCTAGAAAATACAACAGTTTCACTGTTGTGGATACACGCCTTAAAGACACCTCGGTCGGTTCCTTCCCAGCTCGAGAGTCGTTCCAAAACGCCATTCTGCTGACAAAGTTCCAGACATCCGTGTGGTGTCTAATTGGTTGTTTCTTGATTTTAAGTTTTCGCGCGTAAGTAACAATCAGAGACAAAACATTCTACGTCATCAGTAACGATTTTTTGGCTTGATCGAATCTCAGATTTATCCAAACTGCCAGTTTTGTTTGGGGGGGGGGGGGCAGGGGGCTGCAGCTCC